>SHCU01000277.1:31749-56431 GCA_004307685.1 Ceratina australensis | reverse complement strand
CAACCGCGAGATCTACGAGTAACAGCTCGATGAGCGATCACGTTAGGACTATTTTCCGACGAATTTTTTATAGGGAATCGTCTTTCAAAGACGTGACGAGCAGCGAGGAGTTCGACAAGGCGAACAACGTTTTGTTGCTCTACCGAAAAGTTCTCGAGGGCACGGAGAAAATGGACTGGCCGGCTTTTCAACGGTTCGTCGAGAATTTGCATCCCGATCAGAAGAAGTCGTGGCGAGAAATTTGCAAAGCGATCAACGACGAGGTGATGAGAGCGGCCGGCGAGGAAGACGGCTACACGGAAATTTGTATAGAAATCGCTTCCGTATCGTCGATGGGACACGAGCGACGGAGAGGAGAGCGCGGCAACGAGATCGTGTTCGAGATGGATATTACTCTCGGCGACGTCGAGAGGTGTCTCGGTAGGCAGTTACCTTATCCCGAGAAAGAGCAGCTCGACGCCCTCGAGAGACCCGGCGAATTCGCCAACGTTCGAAATGATGACGTTTGTGATACTGTAGTGGTCTCCAATCAAGCTGAATAAGCGGTGTTACCCGCTTGCAATTTCCCCCAGACGTAACTCCCATTACCTTCAACCCTCTCAAAGAATATCTATACCTTCATCCAAGTTTTATCATCCCTTGTGTTACGAAATAAAGTCTTACACTCTTGCTTCTAATTTATTTCATAAACAATATCCAGAAACAATTGATCAGGCTATTAAACCCCAATTCCTGCTATTTTTTCTACGAAACGTTACCTTCATCCAAGTTTTATCATCCCTTGTGTTACGAAATAAAGTCTTACACTCTTGCTTCTAATTTATTTCATAAACAATATCCAGAAACAATTGATCAGGCTATTAAACCCCAATTCCTGCTATTTTTTCTACGAAACGTTACCTTCATCCAAGTTTTATCATCCCTTGTGTTACGAAATAAAGTCTTACACTCTTGCTTCTAATTTATTTCATAAACAATATCCACAAACCGTAAGATCAGACCATGAAATCCCAATTCCTGCTGATACATCCATCTTTTCTAATTAGTCGGAAATTATTTCGACCTGTAATGACACGATGTTACGAAATGTTTCGAGGGAGGTCAGATCGGAGGTAGGGAAAGATTCGGTTCGAGCGGAGGTGGGTAAGTGGGTTGGTAGAGGCACGCCGGTGCGAAGGGTGGGTCGCTCCTGGTGAAGTAGGGGTGGTCCAGCGGAGCAGATTCCTGGGCTGATCGATGGAACGACCGGCGCATTGGATTTTCCAAGAGTAGCGCGCGCATTCCCATCCTTTCCAACAGCATTACGTTCCGCCGAGTCTGTCTTTCAGTTACTCACGATCCTGCCGCGGTGGTGCGTCGCCGAGTGCGTACCCTGTTTCGTCGGTGAAACGATGGAACCGTGTCACTAGGCCGTGCGTGTCGCACGTGATTCGCGCGGTTTTCATTTATCGCCGATTAATCGTTTCCGGAGATGCGATCTCCGCCGAGTCGTCGGGGGCAACGTGCGCGATCGACCTTTTGAGAGAATAGATTTACCCCCGTGATCCCAGCCCCTTCGTCCGCTGAACGTAGGTACGTGGTAGCGTGTCCGAGGTAGCAGGTGAAAAACAGATCGCTCCTCTATCGGGCGAAATTGATTTATCGGGTGATAACAGGCCGAGCCCCTTCCGTGCGTGTTGATCGTAACGCGAGAGAACCGGCTGATGTCCTTTGGAAGTGAACGAAAGAATATTTGCTGCTATCAGGTGAGGAGACACGTGGCACGCAGACACCATGATAGATATCAAGCCTCTGCGCTTTTTTTCTTAACGTGAATTTCTCGACGTGGGATTTTTAGAAGTTTCTACCGGAAACATGCATAAACGCCGATCCTTCGATGGAAATCTCCAGGAACAGGCTTTGCCCATTCCGGTGCAGATGTTCCTTTGGCGAAAGCTCAGGTATGTGTATCATATAAAACGTTTCACTTTCGTTATTAACAAGTAAGTTACTGGCGACTTAAGAACTAGTTTGAAGATATTTAGAATAAAGAAGAATACGTATTAAAGAAGTTTATAAAAATTATGTAATGACGGTATCGACAGCTTTAAGGGGACAATAAAAAATTTGCGTATTGCAGGCCATTCATTCGTGCGAAACTTGGCAAGGTTCACGAGGCATCCTGCACGGTAAAAATTCATATTTTCCATTTTATAAATGTACTCGAGCTGCGCGAGCACACGGTGTAAATCGGTACATATGTACGTGAAGATTAGTGCGTACGTGTAAATTGTGTAGCAAATCGGGTTGGCAGATTAATTGGAAGCAACAATAAAAATGATTATAGAGTTTCAAACAGAGGGATTAAACGTTCTATACGACTCTGCTTTGGAGATTAACTGTGGCAAACACACTGCGTTTAGTTATTCAGAATTTATATAGATCAATTTTCATGCACAGATCGAAACTACAGCGACCTTACCCAGATAAAGTTAATATTTCAATGGTACAACAGAAATTCAATCAGCTTATCAAATAAATTAATTGCTACCAGATTTGGTATGAAAGCCTCTGCTGAATTTATCGAATCGATGTTTTCGATTGAATAATTTAAGAGGAAACGTGCATAATCGAACTGACGGTGATTTCACGTTTGTAAAAAAGATTCCTTATCAACCATATCCCGTGAACCAATTAATTTCCAACACCTATCCGACCTGCACTAACAAAGTGACCTCCTCCACGCTGCCGCTCCACGTGTCACCTGCAGTTCTGTCAACACGCGCCAGGCCATCATGTAAGTTCGCTAAAGCCTGATACCTGCCTGCCCCCGTTTCTTGTCAACCTACTTGTGCAATTAATTTTCTTACACCTTGTACATACTAGTTCCGTCACTAGAGGATTTATCACTCTGACAAATTTTATACCTACTGTTCTACAGCCTGATTGCATGTTTCTCGTACGGATACGTACGCTCGCTTGAACTCACTTGGTATAATTATATCGACGAATTTTGTTCGTATAGATTTTAAATATTTTCTACAGATTGTTTTCCTAACGATTCTCATGTAAGAATGTTATCGGTATGAAGCAGACACTTTGATCGACTCGATCACGAGCTTAATTTGTTTTAACTGTTTTAATAAACGAACATTCTCACATTTACACTGCATCCGTTTTATCAATAAGATGTAGTTTACACTTGTAAAAACACATGTATATAATGCGATGCGACTTTAGTAGCTTATCGCAGGCATCCTTTTTCTTATTCAGTTCTCTTAACGTTTGACAATATTCACATATTCTTAATATACTTGATAAGACCGACGTTTTAATCATACGATTCTTTTAACGCGCACCCAGATGACGAAGGAAGCTTGTTCGGTTGGTATTTGAATAATCGTGGTTGCGATTAACGGGTTCGAGCCGAGGGTCAATTAAAGATTTTAAACGTTCGTTTGTAGTCTCTCGAGAAAGTGTTAGTACAAAATCTGCACAATGATCTACTACCCTCTTTGCGGCGGATACTGGGCACGGTGCCACGTTGGCGTTTGATCCAAGCCGCCCTTCCCTATGTTCTCCATGCCACCGCCAATCTTCTGCACAATAGGTGAGCCTTTCTTCCTTTTGTACACCGCGACGATTTTTCACACCGTCCAACGAGACCCGCTTTTTCAATGATCCCGAAGGAAGGATTTCCAAAGTCTCGGGGCGACGGAAACGACGCTTCTCTACATTCTGCATTGGATTCTCCTCGACTCCGCCGAAGAATGCACCGAGACGGACGCCGACGCCGGGAATCCTTTTTATTATTTGTTCTCCATACCCGTGATAAGCGTAAGCAGTAATCGTTATCCAAGTAGATGTGAAACGTATAATTTAAAGAAATACAATTTACGGCGCAGCTATTCGTCTATCTGTTTGCGCCGCTGTGCAATCATTTGAAAGACATCGATTTCAAGACTAACTTACGGCTGGAGAACGGGTTAAAGATATGGTCGGCTATGTACGAGTGCCGTCACCCAGACGCGCGATGCTTTACGGCCCATTGCAAAATTAAACCGCAGGTTTTATGGAGTCGTTCCTTCAAGGCTTCGAAACAGCATCAAGCATCCGACGACGTTTTCGTCGGAGGAAGTAAGAGACCATCTATTATAAATATAAATATAAAATACTTTAAATATAGAATATGAAATATTCTTTAAGTATAATTTATAAATTTTAAATATAGAATATAAATATAAAATATTCATTGCTTTCAATATAAATTTAAATATAAAATATTCATTGGAAGTTTTTTTCATTAATATTTTAATTGACTCATTTAATTATTTATTGTTAGACGTTGAGAGCCCACCCAGTCAGTCCGTGAGTGCTTTTCCCGAAAGCGCGGATAAACCGGCTAAGCAGAGTGAAGACGTAAGTTCTACGTGGATTTCTGGTCTCACTTATTTTGTAACTTTTTTATTCGTCTGTATTCAGTTCTCGTCGGTGTCGTCGCCAAAGGACACGGTATTTCCCGAGACGATCCCAGAGGAGACTTCCGGCGCCGAGGACGAACACGTAGTGAGTATCTAGAGCAAACAGCGTTCAATCGATTCCGCTCTGATCGATGAAATAATAGAATGCACGTGTCAGGTGATCTTCAGGCTGCCGTCCCTCAACAGGTCAGAACGAGCGCACGACGGGGTGAGAAATGTTTCATTAAAAATTCTGTCCTCCCGGCAAGAAATTAATTTTAATTTTGTTATAATACTATTCAATTATATAATCATATTCAATATTCAATACAATTCGTATATATCAACATTCAAGTATATAATCACAATATCAAATATATAATACTATTAAATTCTAGGCAGAAGCTAGTTTTTTTCACGTGGCAATGGGCAGATCGACAGGTTACTCGAAACTAACGATAGAACAAGTTACAGCGATCTCCGGACTTGATACTTGTAAACAGTACCACGAAAGATCCACGAGTTTCGGGTTGGTTTCGTAGACACGTGAAAGAGGAATAAATTTCGTACACGTAGACTGAGTAATAATTTATTCGTTAGAGGCACGGAGAAGAAGAAAGATGAGCACAAGTCGGAGAAAGAAGCTCAGGACAAGTCGAAGAGGAAGGCTTCTATCACTCAACAAACTTCCGGCGATGTGACCGGCGCAGCGTTGACGAGTAGTTATCCTGACACGGAGTCAGACGTCCGAGCCGCAACTTTTCTCGACGTTGCTGTTCTCAGGTGCCTTTTCGTTTCTCAATGGCAGGAAGAAGGCGTACATTGGGCTTTGCAATTTTTATACCACAGGTAATTATTACTGAAAAACCAAATCAATTGTTTCTATCAATCGATTTATATCAATCGATTTATAAAATTGTCGGCAGATTACGAATGATCAACGAAGAAACATCGGTGCAACAAATGCCACGTCGCCGCAGTAATTCCTTACCTATACCAAAGATCGAAGTGTCTATCTATCAGAGCCCTGAAAGCAAGAAGAAAGACGTGCCCAAGAGTTTCATAGAAGTACCGGAAGCACGCGACGTCTCGGTGGTGTCCAGTACAGACAATGGTACGAATATAATAGTATTGACTAATTGATTATATTATTGACTAATTGATTATATGATTTGATTATATGATAATATAATAATATTGATAATATATTGATTCGCAGAATCAATATTAATATTCCTTATTATAACTGTTTCTACGTGCAATAGGCCATGATACAGACACGAGCCATCACACGAGACGGGCAAGCGAGAAGTCGAAGAAGAGAATGAAAATGGCTGATCTGAAAGCATTCGTCGAGACTAAGTTGTTATCGAAGTCCGAGAAAGCGCTTGAGAAAATTGGTCAAGAGGAACCGAAAATGTTATACGACCAGGTAAATTATTTTTATCCCCGTGACAATCGGAAAAGTGTAGTGGGATTGTTCTTTCAGGAAAGTCACAGGAGCCTGGACACGGGAGACGATCGTTTAAGGGAGCGGCGTACATCGACGAGTTCGAAGATCTTTGAGGCCAAGGATATCGATTACATGAAGCATCCGACGAATTTAATCAAAGGGAAAAGCATGCCGAGTTTAAGGTACGTGGAGCTGGTCGCATGTATGATAAACGTATTATATTTTAATATTCAATAAAGATTCTTCTCTTTGACTATGATTTCATTTCATTCGTATTCACACACGCACACGTGTTACCGCGGTTGATTCGTCGATCTCTAATTAAATTTCATTTTTCTATTTGGCGATAACAGCGATATCGATGAAACATTCTGTGGGTGTGTGGATTCTTACTTAAATAATTTCAATTGATTGATTTTTAATTGATTGATTATTAAAATGAGAAATAATGAATAGTAATGCTTAAATTGTATGCTGTCAGATAAAGTACTTAGGCAGATGATTTAAATCTTTGGACGTAGATTATAATCAGTGTTGGGTAGCATACACTGATATTAATTTCGAACGGCATCTATCGTATAAAGATTGTCCCTAGATTTGAAACACCGTTTACTTGTTTTTTAATTTAATTTTGAACATTGCTAGAAACTAATAATTGCTTGGCTTCTAAATATTTATATATCATATTGAAATATCAGATCACGACGTGTAGATCTTTTTCATTGTTTCGATAGAGGAGATTAACGTAGATCCTTATCAAGTGCGTCAATCTAGCATTTTCTTATTACAGTTTTTGTCTTAAAATTTTATACAGATGCCAGGTCTAGTAGGATAAATTAATTCTGCTTATTATCAACACGATAAAGTCAGAATAATAATAGTATTATACAAAGTTTATCGTTATTGTCGAATTGTCACTGTTCCATCATCGAGGTTCGCATTCGATTTTAATACAATTCTAAACAAAATATTACAAATACATTCTTATGCTTATTTTTACCCAACACTGACGTTAGCTAATTTTTCATAGACAACGTCAGAATTACTTTAATTGAATACGCAGATTCTTCATAGCGGTACACATAAAAAAATATGATAGACGTTCTTTGAATCCGCATGAACGATTTGCCTACTTTAATTAGTAATACATATACTTGATAACTTGATACATAAACTTGATAAGGCCATGGCTAAAACTTACGCGTTTAAGGATTATTCCCACTACCGGCAAACAGCCGGCCGAGCTTTTAGGGCCCTCGGTGCTTTTCAAGCCTCTAAAAAGTCAGCCGGTTGGCTGTCGGCAATGAGGATACTACTTAATTTGTTTCTCTGTGTGTCTCTCTCTTTTCTCTCTTCTCGTTCGCCTTTTCACCCCCGAACTCGTACTCAGCTGCTTGATTAACGAGCTGACCGCGGGAGGGTAAGTCATCAACGTCACACGGAGGAAGTTCCGTACTGCAGCTCGGTTTACACGCTTCTTTTACGAGCTTCCCGCTTCCGGTAGGGCGCACAATTATCCTTTGAACACACCGTCACACGCCCTACCCGTCCGAACAAACGACCCAATATCATTACTTGATTTCTTTGATTTATTCCTTCAGACTCTGTCCCACAAAAGAAAGGATCTGAGAAATGATTATCGACCTGTTATCAATTCTACACCCGTTACAGCTTATTCGCTTAAATCGAATTAAAGTAACGAGCGAACCGCTGTTTTGCTAAAATTGTAGTTAAACCTATTTTTTAACTTGCATGATGAACCGAGAGATTTTTTACGGATATACTCTTTTTATATGAACAGTAGTGCTTTCAAGCGAGAGATAGAACCTCGGTTAAAATTTCGCTTGGATCTCCTAGAAAGCTTTGTCTACTTTTTAATACGATTCACAATTTCAACTCCCTACACCTTGTATTATAAATTGTTCCCCACTTCGTCTCGTAAAACCACGTAATAATCCTCTTCTAGATAATTATTCAATTACACTCAATTACAATTGCTCTCTTATCACTTGTATCAAATCACTGACCAGTTCAATGAATAATAATCGACGATAGAGACCAGTTTTGAATCGTTGCAAAGTAACTTAGGGGCACATACGGAGCATGAAACGTAGAATGGCAGACGCACCGAAGTAGATGAAGACGTTAGAGGTCAGACAGTAGTGCTTGGCTAGGAATCAAGTGGCATGGAGAGAGTTGACGAAAATGATAATCAACTACAAGCGTCTGATCAGTTTCATCTCTCAGGTGTGTCGGGGACACTCGAATGGAGAGGAAACAAGGGTTTTACAGCCAATCGTACACCGCGCCGAACCCTGTAATCACTATCACCGAACACACGCCTACTCCATCTCCGGATTACATGAAGCGGCAGGTAGTAATTGTTAATTTTCCACGCAATTCTTCTAATCGCTACTATCAATATGTTACCGTCATAAAACAAATCTTAATCATTTTAATATATATATATATATTATAGTTTTAATTATTAATTTTCTTATCAGGGATCAATCGATAGTCAATTAGACGTGATCAGCATGCACGGTAACCGACTGGAATCCGAAAGGAAACCGAGCCTGACTCGATCACAGACGGATTCCAACATTACTTACGGCAGCGACGAGATACCAGAAGCACCTGGATCCGCTTGTTACATTACCAAAGAGGGTGACATAGATCTACAAGTTGTTTTAAAGGTCAGCAGAATTCCACGAAAGGGTTACCAATGTTCCATGAAATTTCTTATCAATGTTTTTCCCTCAGGCTGTTCATTCCATCGCTTTAAGAGACAACAACTGCTGCACGCTTCGAGTATGCGAGAACATTTTAAATTTGGTAGAACTTCTGATGGACATGGGAGTGATGAGGCAGTGTCTTCGCGACGAAATGGGTAGCATAGCAGGTATGATATTAAAACGATTACAAAGGAATGATTGAACTGACAGAAAAAATAATAGACTCAATGTTTTTTTTATGTGGAGCAATTATTACAATTAAAACGATTACGTTTTTTTTAAGAGTCAACCGTGGAAAAGCCGGAGACTGGGAAGAAGAAAGAGGCTGACGAGCAAGAATACGTATTGGAGGAGAGCAAGTATTCGTCTCATCATCTTCTGATGAGCTGCGTGATCCGAGTAGTGAAACATTTAGGCTGCCCGCACAGTTGTTCGGACGGTATACGCGGCTCGCAGGCCGACTTCTGTCGTTCGCAGAGCCAGACGATCCTCACGAAGTTGCATCGCGCCAGCTCGAAACAGTTCTCACGGTTCTTGAGACAGATGGTGCAGGAGCAGCCGATACCGGAGATTCTCGAATTCTTTCACGCGTTCGTTGGATTCTGCATGGAACCAAGTTCGTTACTATCTCCGCTTAGTGAGTAAACTCGAGATAAAAAGGCATGATGGTGTACACGTTAATTAAAGCTTCAAGTGTTTTCGTCCACGCTGCCTAAACGGAATGGAACCGCCGCAATCGCAACAAATTTATTTACGGCTGCCGAGCAGTTCGATGCGCAATTTTTATGTCTTATTGTCTCTTCTTATATCTATATCAGTCGTAAGGATTTCCAATTCGCATTGTAAGAGTCCGGTTTTCGTATGACAGATCAGAAACGTGGGTCCAGTAAGTCGCCCGAGGTTGGCTCGCAGAGTGGATACGCGACGAATTTCGGCGCTAACTTGATGGGAGGTATGATCGGCGCCGGCACTTCGTCCGCGGGGGGAAGCGCGACGGCTACCGGAAGCGTCGTCGCGGCTTACAGCCTGAGCGCTCACATCACTCGCGGGATTGAGAGCAACATTTTCAGTTACGTTTTCAAGCCGCTGGTCTCGCGTTTCGTGAAATCTCTGAAGGAGCTGAAATCCCAAGAGAATTTAAATCTGTATTACGATCTCCGCCAATTCATGTCGTACGTGAAAGAAGTTCACGGGGGTGTCTTCAGGCGCGTGGCTCTCAGCGCGTTTCTGGATTCTGCCGATCGACCGAACAAACGGTGCAACAGCAACGTTCAAACGACACGAGTCATCAGGTAACTGTCGAAATCTAATTTTAGAAATACAGTGACAAATCGTTGCAACAAATTTTTTGCAGGCATATACATCAGTCAGACTTGGAGGAGCACGCAGATATCGGAGGCGACACGTGTTACACCGTAGACGATAGGGGAACTCGGAAATTTCTTTTTAAGAAGAGAAGCACATCTTCCACTTGTGCGGTGCGTATAACAAATGAACTGCAAGTTCACGCATATTATGTACTACGTTGTAATTATTATGTAAGAATATTACGCATATTATATAACATGTTTATGTTATTTATATGTTAATATTTATGTATGCGAATTGACGTTATGTTTATTTAGAGTCTCATAGAAACAGAGGTGAGCGAGGAGAACGCGAAGATCAGTCAAAGCCCTTTGGGAAATATAAGGAAGAAGCATCACATTCTCACTCCCCGGCAAAGCGAACGGAATTTAGGGATAGAGCCCTTAAGTTCTGGGAAAATTCGTAAATCGACTCGCTTCCAAATTGGCGGTATAGGTAGATTTTTTATTCTTGTCCGTATCGATACATACAAAAGCAAAATGTACAATTTAGATGATTAATAATTTCAGTTAATTGGTTCCGAAAAGATTATGGAAGAACCGATTCCACTGACAGTCACGAGAGTAGCGAGTCGCCAACGGAGGGTTTCGTCCGACAGCCCAGTTTTCATTACGGTCACCATCGTAGTGCATCTAGATCAGGACGTGGGTGAGTGTATCTCCGCGAGTACATTAATTCAGAGTCAAATACAATTGGAAACAATTTGTCCGTGCAGTGTGAGTCTAACGTTGCAAAAGGCAAAGCGCCGGATGGAGGATCAGTTAAATAAAATTGGCTTTGGGAAGAGTAAGAAGAAGGAAAGCATGGAGGAAGCTCCTGGAAGTTGTGAGTTCCTATTCCAATTTGACGCAATGAAACTTATTTATCTGAATCAAGTAACTAATTTATTTACATGCAGATTTCAGTAGAAAGAATTCTATGGAGTTTGGCGAAGCCTCTAGAGAGTCCGAGTTCGTAGTGTTAAAAGAAAGGAGACTGGTACCTCGGAATGCTATTTACGAAGGGATGCTACGATTCTCATTTTTGTTGGAAACGTGTCAACCGGGCTCGGTTCCTGATAACCACCTAATGGCTGCTATTTTAGATCTTGTAAAACATACTAATCAATTTTATTTCGCGACATTATTAACCCTTTGTACTCGACAGGTGACTCACGGTCACAACTTGCTTAATAAAATAAAATATATATCATTGATTAAATTAAATTTAATTACTAAAATTCATGTTAATAATTTATATTAATTTTAAAATTGTCGAGCTGAAAAATTTACAGTAATTTTACATAATACGCTATAATTTAGTAAATATTTTGGGAAAAATTCCTCGAGTGCAAGGATTAATACATCAGAAATCTGAAGAATATATTTCTACGCAGCCTCACGCACCGGTGGTCGCACGTGCCTGTCTGTTGTTGGAATGCGCGCACTTCGTTCACCAATGCAACAAGGGACAATGGCCAACTTGGATGAAGATGAACTTTCCCCTGTTTCGTCCATCGGTACCTCTGAACAACCGAAACGCGACCACGATGTTAACAAGAATTCACGTGTTACAGCGTACTGCTGGGAAGATGTTTTATCAATGGGCAGAGGTACTCATGCCGATTGTTAAAATATAATACTGAATTGTACGATGTATCATTTTGTAGGCTCTGGGTACGAGATTGGAAGCGATGATGCACGAGGACGAGCAGAACGCTGAACAAGTAAAAATGATGGTATCTGATGAGAATAAGCAACGAGAGTTAATTATTGAAGATGAGGAAGAAGATTTTCTTGACGAAGGTGAGCAGTTTAATATCAATCCTTCTGTATTAAATATAATAATAACATCGAGCTCCTATATTTTTTAGCAAGCATCAACGGCTACGGATCGCAGTGTCCAGTGGCGTTACGTTTCGCTGCTTGCATTCTACTGCTGGAGGTGACAGCATTCTTGAGGGAAACTTATCAGACGTTGCCGAAGTACAATAAGCTTCTGACGAAGGAACGTCCGCCGCCTTGGGAAAGGATGTACAGCAGGGAGGCGAACCGACGATGGAGCATGGCGCTTTCGTCGATGGGCCATTCTCAGACATCGGCCCAGAGCCTCCAATCGATCGTCGGTGATCGCGAAGTGGCCCGTTAGTAAAAAAACGTTCGCCGAACATTGTTGACCGGCAATTATTTTCTTGAAATCACGAAATAATAGCCGGTCAAACAGCTTCTACGCAATATTGCCGATTAGCAATGTGGTTAACGATCAGAATAAATGGTCTGAGCCAAGTGGTGTTAGTTTCGAATTTTGCAGCCGAACGGAAGATCAGTTTTGTCCTGTATGAACCTGACAACGAATCAGAAGGTAGTAGCAAATCCACTGTTACGATACAGGGGGAGGATTTACAAAGCGCGGAGAAATCTAAACGGATACAACATCCACAAGGTCGGCCGTTCTTGCTGCGTCGCGGCACCGCGGAGAATGCAACCGGGTCGTTCAAGAAAAGGAGCCTGAGGCTTCGGCGTGGTACCAAAGAAGGCAAGGACACTGAGTGCGAGGCTTGTAAGTAGATCGGAAGCCGGCGAAGTACCGAGAGTTTATTACTTTATTAATGAAACAGTCTGGCCGTATAGCTTCTTCAACTTTTACCATTTCCTGCACGATGTCACTCGATTCGCGTAGGAGGAAGTAATTTCTCAAGAGATTTATTTTACCAACGTTATCTCGCGTGACGGTACTCATTTTTGTGGAACAATTTTAATGATTAATAGATACCGTGAGGCGAGCCGACTCGATACAGTCGAAACGAAAAGTTAGCTCGCTGTCGGACAGAAGCGACACTTCGGAGCCTGGTTTCGGCGGCGAGGTCAGCGGCGAGGAATCGCCGGGTATCTTGATCGACGATCAGCCGCCGGAGAGTCCCAGCGACAGTAACGAGACCGACGAGACGAACAGAAATTTCCCATGGATGAAGGTCCTCGTGCAGTTCTCCAACTCGTTCAACTTCTGTTGCTCGCATCAGAACTTCTGCCACCCGTATTGCCATCGCCGCCAGATGCGGGCCTGTTGCAGGCTAATTAAGTCCGTGAGGAAAATCTACGGCGAAGAGTTCGGGATTTTGAATGGCATGAGCATGTTCGACTTAGACGCGGATAAAAAAGAGACCAGCAAGAAGGAGAAACGTAGTCGGAAAATATCCGAGCAGACTAGTACTCAGGTGTCGCCGGTTCGAAGGAAGGACAGCGTAGGGAAGAAGTACAAGTAATTGTTAACAGTAGACGAGAATTAGGTAGACAAAAAAATTGTGGCATCAGGAAGATGAGTTTAACTGCGGAATTTAGATTTAAAAATTTTATTTTCTACTATTATGAACATATAAAAATGTTAATATCTTAAACTCTATAAATTAATTCGATAAACTGTAAAAGCTATAGAGTTCGTGTGAAAGGTATTATAGTGAAATTAATTGTTTTGTACGATTCTCCTTGTATTTAAACGGATTATCAATATTAATCGAACGAGATTTGAATTGTCGTGTATACACGTCAAACGTAGTTAACTGGCTAAAGGTAACAATTGATGCCATAATTTTATTCGAGTAGTATAGCAGCGTTTCAAATTTTCCTTATTACTCTTAGTCAGTTTAAAAAATATCTCGTAGTTGTATATCACATATCGTAGTACCTGCATGCAAAGACGTTTCGTTTTTTAAACAGAATTGACAAGAATCTTGACGGGACTCAGTCTGTAAAATTGTCGCAACGCGATTCCTCGAAAGACTTGGCCGAGGACGCTGAACGTGGGAAAGAGCCTTCGAAAAAGTCTGACAGCTCCGAGAAAGAGAATTCGGCGATGCTGAAGTATCTGAAGAGCCAAGTGAAAGACATATTTCACGCGCCGTTGGCTACTCTAGTGAAGGGGGCAGTCGTGATGACCGAGGAACTGTTCGTGGACGTTCTGCCGGTCGCTTGGGAGCTTCTGTTAGAAGCGAACCAGGAAGTCGCGGCTTCGGCCGCTTCGCTGTTCATAGTGGCTGCCGTGCGGGCGCCGAATCAAGCCAGCGAGCTGATGCACCACGGCCTTCAGCACAGCAGCACGAGCGTGCGAATAAACGCTATACTCAGATTCCAAGTTCTGTGGAAATTGCGGTACCAAGTTTGGCCGCGTATGGAGGAAAACGCGCATCTCACTTTCAAAGTCCCACCGCCGGGGATCGAATTCACGTTACCGTCGCCGAAAATCGGTATAGAGTCGTTGCCGGTCGTTGACCCGCCTTGGATGCCGCAGGTCAAAACGAAGGTGGAGGAAGTGACCATCAATCAGGAGCATCATGTAAGCATGACATTACTGGTTCTGCATCCGTAGCGTTAGTTGATTAGAATTAGTATTTTTCAAGTAGATTAAGTAGAATTTACTACAACTATTACTTAGAGGTCCCTGGTGACGGCAACGAAAACTCGTAAGAAGCAACAAACTGAACTCATAAAAAAGGCTTTGCAGGCACAAGATGACAAGAAACGAGAAGAAAGGGAAAACTTTTTGATCACGACCATACCGATTACCGTACAGGCAGCCTACGAGCCCAGTCCTGTCGGGGATGATCACGACGAGGGTGCGTTGTTAACAATTTTCATGACACTAATAATAACGTATTCTAATTTTACAATGAAATCTGTACAAAAGAGCAGAGTACAAAAACAAAAATTCGAAATAAGAAAAATGAAAGAGAAAAGGCAAGACTGTCATAACGATAACATAGTACTGAAGAGCGAGAAGAGGGTCATAGACTTACGGAGACTTCCTTCAATTTCTAAATAAGCTCATCGGTAGAAAAATGTTGCAATGATAATAACCGTCTACCTTGTAGGAAATGTTGGAGAGGAAGACGGTGGTGAAACGATGGCGAGAAACACGTCTCATCACGGGCAATCAGCACCCTCTCTGTTCCCTTCCTCCCTCTGCTCAGCGATCGTTCAAATAATTAATTTACTCGACGACGCCACGGTGTCAGACGACGGGAGCGCCGTTTACGAAATCGCTTATCAAGTAAAAACAATCGATTCACCGATCCGTATGATTTACCCAAGATTGTACGATATTTAATTCTACTGTTAGGTAATTTGGAATTGTTTGGTGGAGGACAGTGCGCTGTTCCTTCGATACGTTCTGGAACGGCTTACCAGAGAGAAGCAAGAGTTGATGTTCAAAATTTTACGACATCTTATACGATTCGTGCCGAAGCTGCCGCAGCAAGCTGCTTTCGCTCTGTATAATTATATAATCGGATACGTTATGTTTTACGCTCGCTCGCCGCACGAGGAAGGTCAAAAATTAATCGGAACTGCTCTGTCAATACTGTGGATGGTAATCGGCAGACGTCATTTAATTAACCCTTTGAGCGCTATTTCGGTTCCCACACAACCATTCGATTTTAGCTATGAACCCATCTATGCGTTGTTACACACTATTGTTATGTTGTTCATGTTGCTTGATGAAATTGTTTTTGCTTGTGTTGCTTAATGAAATATTAGGTCATTAAGTACAAAATGTCCGATTACCTGAAGCCTCAAGTTTCGTACCAGATATCTCCGATATTTCATTTCGATCGTTTAACGTCGGACAACGCAGCGCTCAAAGAGTTAAGAATCGTTTCTCGTCTCCCACTGATTCATGAGGTTTTCTTTTGAAAAGGTTGTTCACAGCGTGCACGGGATAATGTTTAAAGATTTGAAGCAGATATTACGGAAAGAGCAATGCGACGCTTCTATTTTATTAACCGCGAACGTACCGTCCGCGAAACGAATCGTCGTTCACGGGCCCGAAGATCCAGACGCAGGTGGAATCCCCTCGCAATTCCCGGTTCTAGAAGACACGCAGTTCTGTCAAATACTCCGTGAATCTTTAGTCTTCTTCAGCATCGAGCAGTCGAAGCATCGAGAATATTTCCTGGTCGATCATAAAACGCGTTCGTATTAATCCTAACTCAGCTTTATATCGTCTATTACTTTCTTGGAATTGAAAATTTGTGTTTCAGACGAAATACGAAATCCGTCGTCGTACGTCCGAGACTACTATTTTTTTAAAGGCAGATCACAGTTCTCGGAGCTCGAACTGGTGCACATGAAACCGGACGAAGCGTTCAAAGCGCTGCAACGGCAGGAGCTGGTTCACAAGTTCGTCGAGATCGGCAAGGTTCTATTAACATGGGCAATTTTGAAGAACGTAGACATGGTCGTGCAGAGGGTGGTTTTCCTGCACGAGGAACTAATGAAGCTACCCTCGTTCCCGAGAAGAGCACTAGAGGCGGACTTGGATTTGTACAAGGGTGGAGAAATTGGTAGGGTAAGTGTCTTTAAAGCGGCGATGATAATGTATGGATAAAAATTCTGCGACACCGAACACCGTAAGAATTCTACAGTTGATATTAATCAGTTAACCGCGTTCGACGTGTATACACGTCATTCTAAATTTCTTTCGATTAATATTGATAATCTGTTTAAATATAAAGAGACTCGTATAAAACAATTGATTTTATTATAACATCGCTCACATGAATTCTGTAGCTGTTAGAGTTTATTGAATTAATTTATAGCATTCAAAGTATTCGATTTTTTATACATTTAAATTAGTAGAAAATAAGATATCTAAAATTAAATTTCGCACTTAAAGGGTTAAAATATTTGTTTCAGGAGCTGCTCGGTTTGGACGTGATGCACAAGTTTATGTGGGTCAGACTGATCGCGCGTATGTTTGAGGCGATGGCCGGGAATTTTGCCTACTCAG
This sequence comes from Ceratina australensis, assembly GCA_004307685.1. NCBI lineage: Eukaryota > Metazoa > Arthropoda > Insecta > Hymenoptera > Apidae > Ceratina > Ceratina australensis. Next base: position 39,677 of record SHCU01000277.1, on the reverse strand, counting down.
GGGACATTCATCTCTTCTTAAACGTTTTAAACGGCGCGGTGATTATTCACAGCGAGGATTCCTGCATCTTGCGTTACGTCGTCGCCACGTATATTAACGCGGCGCACAACTTCAAGAATATCTTCTCAACGAACGGCTATCTGCTAATTATGCCGACGTTGCTGCAATTGTATTCGACCCACCAAACGAATAAATTGGTAACGACCACCGTCGAATACGCTGTGAAACAGTTTTACCTCATGAACCGGAAACCGTTCATTCTCCAAATGTTCGGAAGCGTTTCTACCATACTAGATACAGATGAAACCAGCCTCCACGGGGAAGCTCATAAGGTACACACGTTTTCTCCCCTTAACTGCGGAATTTAATTTAGAAATTTTATTTTCTACTAATTTAAGTATATGAAAAATCTGATACTTTAAATGGTATAAATTAATTCAATAAACCCTAATAAACTCTAACAGCTACAGAATTTATGTGAACGATGTTATAATAAAATCAATTGTTTTATACGAGTCTCTTTATATTTAAACAGATTATCAATATTAATCGAAAGAGATTTAGACTGGCGTGTATACATGTCGAACGCAGTTAACTGGTTAAACGGAGAAATTAGGGATTTTAATTAATTGAAATTATTCAAAGGTTCCCTCGACGTGTCTGTTCAATTTATTATTGAGTTTGGAAACACCGTCACCGGACCCTTTGAACATAGACGAACTGGTAAAAGAAGAGAAACCATTGAAGGCTATTGATTTTTGTTATCACGACGAGAATGAGATGGTCACTGTATTAGACTGCATATCTCTTTGCGTGATGGTGATAGCCTATGCACCTGATTCTGTTCGAGGCCAGCAAATGCTAGTAAGATAATTCGCTATTCATACCCGAAGATTCCTCTCGATCCTCGCTCGACCATTATAATATTTTTAAACCAGATCATATTAGAAGCGATACTGCCTTGTTACGTACAACGAATACAATCGCCGTCATACAACAAGGAAGGGAAAACTGAGAAAGAAATAATCAATCAACTGGCTGTGGCTATGAAAACCTTGGTGAATAATTCTGAGGCCCTCACGAAGTAAGCTGGTTTCAACAGGCAACTCTGACAATAGTAGTAATTATTTTTAAAATGTTATTTAATTTATGTCAGATATTATAACGGTCCGCAAAAGTCAAGTCCCGAGCACAAGGGTTCCAGCCAACGGAACTACGGCAAGGGGCCTTATTCACCTGGTTTCGATTTCGAGGATGAAACTCACCCGAGCAAGTATATCGAGCACAGCAGAACTAGGAATCTTTACGACAACGACGATTTCGAAAGCAGCCATAAGAACGAGTTCCGTAGACCGCGCGACACTTTATTAAATATGATAGGCGATTTTGTGGCCCGCTGCTCCGCACGTTTGGTCGAGTTGAACAAGAAATCTCAAGACGGGAAAACAATTGAATTATTGGATTCGAAATGTCACATAGTAAGTGAATCTCATATTGCTTTATTTAGAAGTACGATTTTAAGCATTGTATTTATTAATTAATAGAGATTAGCAGACATCGCGCATAGCCTTCTGAAAATATCGCCGTACGATGCGAGCACGATGGGTTGCCGCGGCTTGAAGAGATACATGAACGATATCTTACCTTCTACCGACTGGTCCAGCGATGATATGAAACCCGCGTTGACAAATATTTTGAGGAGGCTCGATAAGACGTTCAGCAAAATTTATAAGAAGGCTTCCATCAGGAGGAATACTGATTGGACCGCGGCGAGCGATCTTTTAAGAGGAGTATACGAGACTTTGGTCAAATGCCCTTACATTGCCCATTATCAATATTTAAAAGCTCTACTAGCTACTTGCCAGGTATCGAAAACAATTTTGATGTTTTACAAAACTTTGATGTTTTTTTCTAAAATTTTCGTTCATTAAATATATCATAAGACGAGTAACACCATTAATAAATGACTAATTGTATGAATTACCTATTGTGAATTCAGACATTAAGGAGTTAATGACAGTCACTTAAGTTCATATTAATTGAAAGCTTTAATTCATTTGCAGTCATTAATCATCGGAGATACCCCACCGGAAGATATGACATCAGCTTCCTCGGCCGCTTTAATGAGCAAAATACCTCCGCAGCATTTTTGCTCCACTGTTCTTCGGCTGATCGCTCTTTACGTTATATCTGTCGGTGAGGGGTACTTGCACTCGATGTTCACGAATCAAACACGTATCGAGAACATACTTCTTAATTTGTTGATACCACTGTTCCTGCGCGTGGGAACCGGAAGAAAAGGTAAAAAAGGATTTTCGAATACCTGTACGCAGATAATTGCAAATTTTATTTAGACATGTAGTCACGGTATTAAATTCAAAGTTATTTTGCTTCAATCTGACACGTGAGGTTCAATTGGTATTTTTAGACGTGCCAAAACTGCGACAGTCGGACATCAATTTCGCTTTGACCGCTGTACTGAACACGTTGTGGCCGCTCACTACTAAAACGGTGCCGATTACGACGCAGAATTTAAAGACAGCCACAGATGTGAGAGCCAGTAGCATAACGTTCGTGGCGAGAGATTCGAAGACCGCGACGAAGACATCGTTGACTTTGTATCAAGTTGCCTTTTTAGGTAGGTTATCGTATCGATATTAAAGAATCCTAGCGAGTATCGAAATAAAAATATCGGTTTGATTCGCAGCGTTGAAAATAATGACGATATGTTTCGAGACGGAATTGAAGACCGAGTGGCCGAGAATTTTACGCACAATGCGTTTATTGAATAAGCGTAACGAGGCCTCGAATTATCTATGGAACTTTATAGAATTCGTAGTCACTCATCGAACCCCATTGTACATTCAAATGCTACCATTCATCGTGCACAAGATCGGTCAAGCTCCGATCTCCGAGCACGAGAGGAACATGCAGAACAGTATACGCGCGAAAATCGCTGGCGACGCTAAAACGGTACCGAAATCTCGCGGCACGCTGTTAACAGATATGATCCACGAATTGAAGGACTTGAAGGAGGAGATTGAGGACCGGAAATTCGGTTAGACAATCAGATTCTACGATTCACTTCTAATCCGTGAAACTTTAAGTAGAATAAGACGGTTCTGTCAAGACCAAGGTGTTACGTATTTTCGTGTCAATGATTTTTACTGATATACCATTTGTCCAGATGAACTGCAACCAGAACCGAAGAGAAGCGTCGTGGACATGCATTGCACCGAGGGCCAGCCACGCACGCAGAGGCTATCTCTGATCGATCTCTTGACCGGTGATTTAGGATCGAGGAGTCACATAAATCACCAGTCGAATTCGAGTAGCACTATTAAGACGTCGCAGCCGAGTCAAATATCGGCACCGCCAAACGGTACTCAAACGGCTCGCGGTACGATTCATTTTTTTAACTACATCATGCGATTATATACATACCAATTTTTGATGAAATTTAACTAGACTAGAGAACACAATGTGCTTTCTCTGTTTATCGCTGTTGCGTAGGGTCGAGCACGAGCGGCGGTTCGTCGACTCTTCGCGAGGCCAGCGAGACCGGGATCAGCGAGCACCCTCAGGCAGAGCAGCAGCAGCAGCAGCAGCAGCAGCAACAATCAACAGGTATTCGATCTCTGTCTGCGAAACGTTTAGCGACGAAAGAAAAATTTGAAAGATACATATTTGACGGTGCGACTGCAAGCCTCTCATAAATGTTTCGCTGTTCTGAGCGATCAAGCGACGACGTTTGATACCACAGTTGGATCGAGCCATTGTCTATAGGGCACTGCGACGAAATCCGCGCGAACACCCTTTTCCGTTCGCTTGTTAAAACGACGACGCATTTCATTTCACTTCCCTGTTAGCGAGGCTTGCGACGAACTCTATGGATTTGCAAATCTTCTTCTTTTTTTTTTCGCCCACCGAGTTTTATTACCGAACGCGTAGCAGTCTCATTGCTTAACGATTTTGTTCGATCATTTCTTCCCGTTGTTCCTCCCTGTTCGGCCTTATTATTGATCATTCTGTTGCTTCCATTGCTAGCTAGGGGACGGAGGTAAGCACATTCTAAAATAGCCAATTCTGATAAGAAGCCTCTATTGATAAAACTGCTGGTGTGCTCCCGTATTCACGCTTATCTACGTTTCGTAATTTTCATAACAATCTTTGCTCACTTCTTCCCACCGCTCTGTCTCCCTTTTCACATTCGTTGCCACTGTTTCTCGTATATAATCATTTTCCGTGAACAGAGATTCATAATTACGAGCTCTTTTACGCTCACGCATATGCACGTTGAACAAATTGCTTCCCTCCAATTTTGTGTTTCCATTGTGTGTTGAAATTATAAAGAAACCAGCCACGAAATCTCATTTTCACGGTGTAACGTCCTATTAGATTGCTCCGTTATTTCTGCTCCTTCACGTTTCGTATACATTCGTAATGACATATATATATATCTATATATACATTATATTGTATAGCAGTATTTAGACAATGGTAATGTCCAACAGTTGGTACCCTGCTCACTGTTACAGTAGCTCTATTTTGTCACAGCGTAGTTGCTTCGAATCTATCTATCTCTCTCTCTGTTATTTCTGTCTCTTTGAATTTCCTTTCTGATTATGTCCGAAAACTGATGCTTCCATACATGACAGACACAAAACTCAACAACAGACGTGCCCGAGCACCTCTACACAGTCTCATCGCATTGATTTCTTCATTGACGCGTTTTGTCTCGCTTAAATGTTCGTACAGGTCTTCCATAATCGAAGCAACCTCGTGGAGAGTCATAAGGAGGGTACATAATCGCTTCATTCAGTTTCAGATCTGTTGTTTAAATAAACGAATTTGTAGATCGCAGGAGTAGGTACCGTGACGATTATATCGGCGATAATTAACGATTGTAAATGTAACGACGGCACCGTCACCTGGTCTGACCCCACTTTCTTGCCCCCTTCATTTTGGACGTTAAATGTGGCATGTTTCAGATAAATCCCAACCATCTTCTACTACTAGCGATGAACGTAACCATGTAAAGCCTCATCCTATATTAACTCATCAAAAGGCGCCAAAACTGCGCTTTCTCTCTTCCGTAGAGTTTAGGCACTCATCAGGTAAATTTCGTGCCCCCCTATAATTTTACTTATAGTTTCAACCGGTCTATTCCGCATTTATTGTAAATACCATCGCATAGATTAATTGAACATTACTTGCCCGTTACGAATACATGCGCAAATCACTAGCATGCTTATTTTACGTTACCGTGTCTCACGTTCCGTTTCATTTTCATTTACACGATATTTTTACCAATTTATTTCTACACACACGTCTCATCGTTTCAGTCGTATTTGTTATCTCTGATAATGCGTGCGTCAGAGGTCTATTTAAAACACATTGTATATTATACCGATATTGTTTCCCTACATTTTATTATGATACTCACTTTTCTACAGTCCTTCCAAGCTAACAAACAAATTACAATGAACTGAATATTAATCAATATTTAATTATATACTTATACAAAATATGATCTCACGTACTATGCGAACTTGTAAATAAAATGAATCGTTGACACTCTGATCAATTAGATGAGAATATATTATAACTGTTTAACGTATCTGTTCACAGTAGACATAGTGCGTTACATATTCACGGTACACGATTGTCGGTTGCGTTTCGAAGAACACGTCGTCGGGTTGCGATCAGTAGTTTCGAAGGAGCAGCATGGATAGATTGTAGAATAGAGGGTAGCACTCTACCAGGAAAGGGCGATTAATCGTGAACGAATTTGTTAGGGGAAACCGTGACGAGCCAGCTCAGCCCAACCAGTCCAAACGAGGACAGTTCAGGCGAATGCCGGCCAGACAAACCTCGGTTACAACGCTCTATGGGTCAAAGCAAGAAAACTATGCGGCTGCGAAAGAGTCGAAGAGCTCCCGCAGAAGTAATTCCATGTCAAACTGGCTGATAATAAATATTTTATTATTTCTTTCCATTTTATTTGACTAACATCAATCTAAAACCGATAAAAAAAAATCGATTCCAATCAAAAACCGATCATTTTATCGTTTCAACGTACGGTTCGTTTGTTTCAGACAGTGCAACCGAAATCAGAACCAAGTAATATCCCAGCGCAGCCACAGACGAACCAACAACAGCCAACCGTGCTTACGCCGCCGACTCCGGTGCCACTGGAATCGTCGGCCTTCAGCATCGCCTCGGATTCTTCGTCGATTCGTTCGAGAAGGAGCTCGTCGATCCGTCAGTCGTCAGACTGCGAGAAGGGCGGCAGCCTGCCGAACGATCAGCAACAGATGCACGCGAACGTCCATCACCATCATTACCATCACCACCATCACCATCATCATCTTCACTTGCAGACGTCGGACGTCTCCTGGGACGACGACACGTCCAGCACGTCCGGCTACCGCGAGTCGATCAGCATGCAACTAGTGTCACTCGACGGTGGCAACAATAACTCGCGTCAGGTTCACGCGCCGCCGTTAGCGTCGCCGGATCTGAACGACATACCGTCGACCAGCAGCACGACCACTCACGTATTCGAGGGAAGCTCGCCGGACTGCTCGATCAACGGAAGCGGCGCGGAGAAAACGGCGCTGCTCACCGTCAGTCAGAGATCGAGCTCGCAGCATTCGCTGCTGATGGTGTTCCCGAATCAAGACGAGGACACGTTGATTTAGACAGCTCACGGGCGCTGTGACGAGACTGAAGCTCAAATAAATAACCTTTAATCGCTAGCCGAAATTGTGGGACATACGACGTTGCTTGGTTTTTAATAAAATATTTTTGTCGAGGAGTATTTGAGGCAATGAAAATTTTGGAAAAAGATGAAAAATATATGAGATATTAAAGGTAGCGATTAAAGGCGTTTATTGGCGTAGCGTTATTTAGAAAATGTTCCATGACGTAGATTGCGAGTTGATAAATAAATGCTCTAGCCCGACGTTTTGAGTATCGATTAATGTACACCGTTGACCAGAAAGACCAATTTAAGATATATATCGAGAGCCTACAGCCTCGTGGTTACAGAATATGTACTTTGTAATACTTGAACGTAGCGGAATTACGACCACGTGGATGATCAACCCAGAGAAAAAATGAGAGTACTCTGGCGTGAGCACTCTCATCTCCTCTCTGATCGGGCCTAAATATTTCTATGTTAAAATTCTGTGTAAAAAAAGAGTAAAATAATTTGTGAACGTTAAAATGAGTTTGATTTCTCCCGTGCATTCCATTAGATGATTTCCTTGGTTGTTAAATAAAATAAATGCTACCTTCATATTTTCTTTATACATATATATTTCGTTTCGAGGTTTAAACATCGTTTCTTAAATTATTTGTTACGCGATATATCGACACTGAGATCAGCCAGTACGTATGCTACCGCCGCGAACAGAGCAGTGTTCCTGTCGAGGGCTTCTGGATCCTCGACCAGCATGGTATCCGCATTCGTGTGATGATAATAAAAATATTTCTCAGCCTGATTCCAAAGAGAAGCGCCAGGCACCCCATTGTCGATCCATTCGGCGATATCAGGTCCGTCGCAGGGAGTACGGATTTTCATTTCTCCCAACGGGGACAAAAGTCTGTGAGCAATTAAAAAGATTAACATGCTTCTACGCCGAGAACGTATTACTTCCATTTCGAAACTCACTTCATAACTCGTTGCAAAATGCATTTAACTTGATCGTTCCCGCTGACTCCGAGACCTAAAGGCATGAACGTGCCACCGTCTGATTCCATTACGAATTGCAAGTCTTTCTCTTCCTTTTTGTGAGTCTTTATGTAATTACTTGCGCCTACGATTCCAACTTCTTCGGCCGTCCACATTATCATTCTACAATTAATTCAGTTTAACTCGTTGGTGCATAGGATTTCAGATCAGAAGTAGACCCATGTTGCAC
>SHCU01000277.1:20408-31089 GCA_004307685.1 Ceratina australensis | reverse complement strand
AATTCAATATAAAATTGCGATTTAAAAATATAATATATATAATAATATAAAAATATATTGTCAGTCTATATAAAAATGCTATTGTCTGTCCCAATTATTAGAAATAATTTATTTTTATTGCAATGTGAATTCATTTAACTTAATCATTGAATAATGAAATGTTTTTTTACCTGACCCAATGAGGCACGGAGACGGGTTCACCGTGAACTGTTTCCAAGCCGTATTCAGCTGATTTAAGAAGTACATAATCGATGGCTTCTTCTAATACTTGAGTACCGCTTAATCTGGGACCAAACTTGTCGACGAAGTAAGCTAATTCTGCCCATGTGGCTCCTTTGAACGAGCCGAACACGGTCTCGTTTATTATCCTTTGAACCAACGGTGCATACGAATCTATTTCATCAATTAGTGCCTCAGGTAGTGAACAGGTATTTACTTCGTTCGTCTCAACATTGTTCCCGTATACCGTGAATCGTACTTGCCAAACGCATACGATGGCGAGAAATATGGTAAACGAAGACATGATGCAGGGATCTGTTTAGCGTTTAGATATCTATGGAATTAGATAAAGTTTTATCTCCAGGCCTGATTCTGTTAATCAATGAATTAATTATTGATACAATTACCATTGCATTTATGTAATGTAGAGTTAATGTTTATTTCCTTTTACGCGTTTATAAAAGAATAGTGAAAATAAAATATTAAGAGACATGAACACATTTAAATCTGTGATAAATATTTTTTAAATTCTAAATATTTAATATATAAACATAATAAATATAAAATAATATATAAATATAATAATTATAATATAAAATATTTAATATATAAATATTCAATACATAATATTCTAAATATTTTTTAAATTCTATACAGATAGACGTATATTTTTTAATTCAATTTCAGTGCAGTGTGATTGAGTTCGAATATAGCTTACCTTGACTAAACTACAGAATAAACTGATTAATTACATGTTCGTTGTAGCGTTGACCACAACGAACCGCGCACCAGCGTACGTTCCATCAGACTGCACAATCAGAAATACTTATATGTACGTACATGTAGATAGAGTAGGGGCAATCGGAGGAGGAATTAGAAGAGGAGAAGGAGGAGGGAATAATGGAATAACGTGTAGTCATCAAACTGGATATACACTTGTATCGTTTCCGCGCATCGTATCGTAATTGCCTATCAATGTAAACGTTGTATGTCAAAATTTGCTTTTGCCGTAACCGCGGCACAATATCGATAGATAATACGTAAAGGCGATACGTACGCTTCCGTACGCTCTGCTAGTAGACCACCCAGTTTGAAAATAGATATGTACCGAGATTAGATATTGTGTGCGAGTCTATAGGCTGCATATCACAATTTACAAATAAAACTTGTTCGCAATTGTAATTCAGTTGTCATTTTCACTGGTGCTTCTTGACGCTACTAATTTTACATTTTATCGTTTAAACGACGTGTTTGTTCATTCAAATATTTACCCACAGTTTTACGACGAACTTATGCTTTTGAATTGCAGAGTGCATGCTGGGATATCCGTACAGCTTTACGTGCAATCGGTATTTCAGTACGTGCAACTGCTTTCCATCAGTGAACAATGTTGCTGTCCCAGTATCCACTGCGAATAATTTTCAAGCGCACAAAAATATTCAACATTTGAATAAGAAAATCGGCTTCCATCGATATCATTCAATAGAAAAATTAAATGAAACAGAATGTAATCGATTGTTATAAAAATCAGTTCGCATTGACCTTAGCCTTTGTAGCAGTTTCAAATAAGCTGAAATCTTAACTATGTCTACAACAAAATAAAAGTACGATGTCTATGTTAAAATGTAAGAAATATCGTTTTCAATGCATTTATACGATTTTATAACTCTTTATAAAATTCTTATATCTACATTTATTACCTCGCCTGGTCATTTGGTAAAGGTTCGCAAAATAAAAACGTTGAGATTTCTTTCCATTTATTTATCAATCAAAACAAAATTCTTGTATCTACATTTATTCGTACAATCATTTTTATCAAAAAGTCTCACAGAACTTTAATTAGCTACACCCAGCACAGAAATACTGTAATTTTCATTTAATTAATCGAAATCCATTTAGAAAATGCTTAAGCGAGGCAGGCGTGTTCGCTTATTCATTGAGAAATTTATGCGTTTCGGAAGAGGGTAAGAAAAAAAAAAACAGCAAGCACGCGGCAATGTTCCCTTCGTGGTATTCGCCTGGCATTCACCTTTCTTTAACCTCATTTCCACGCAAAACCCGCATTGTTATGCCGCGTGTTAGGCCGACGCGCCGCACCGCGCCGGGTAGAATGGGCTATAAGAATCCGAAATGTTAATCCATTCGATGCGCGTCGCCTCGTTTGCGACTCCAATAAATCACAATATTCTGGAATAAAGAGAAAGAGGTGAGAGCGAACGGCCCGAATTTTTTTTTTAGCGAGAAACGAGATCAGTCTTCGGGAATTGACTCGCCTCATTCCTACGTCAAACTACGAATCCATTTGATAGTTTATTAATTGTGCCGCTAACATTTTAGATAGCAATCAAGGGTGACCGGTTTGCTCTCATTTTATCGCGTCGCCTTTCCCATTTGTCAGGGCAGTAAAATTTCAGCCGACTACCTACGGGTTCAGATAGGACTCGAAATGCTAATTACTTTACAGGTGCAACTTTCGGTTTAATTAAATCCATTGAAATGGCACGGAGTCAGGGAAATGTTATAAGGCAAATAATTTACTCGCGTAATCACGGCAACGGGAAATGTAATGAAATCGCAATTGCAAAATTACAATTATGTATCGCGAGGTCGTCGCGTTTAAAAATCGTTAATTAATTTATCACCGACGTTCTTCCTGGTGAAAAACCGGCGTTTTGCTTTCACCGAAACCGCGTACACTTTAAACAGCGGCCCACGCCGGCTCCGGAACAAGGGCCGTTTTAATTCGACCATTTATCAGCGAAGTAAATCACTTGGTCGCGTGTAATTCGTTCGACACGTATCGATCGCGTCCGTCGCACTCCGCCGTTGCCGCTAATCGGGTAAAACTTTGCTCGTTCGCCGAAGATGCGAAACGAAACGATTCGAACACTTTCCAAAGTGTTTACTAGATGCCTGCCATGATCTGAAATCATTACACGCGATCCGAGCCCGTCGTTTAATCTGCCAGCGCACGGGTCGTGATCGTTAAAACAACGTTGATAGTAATTTCTGAATGGAACGTTACCATTACCGTAGTAAACGGTGTTCCCGTAACGAGTCGGTTAAGTAATTAGAGTTATGAATATTACGGTGAGAGTAGATTTTCTTCGACACGAAAAGGGAGCAACATCGGTGAATCGAGTACGATAGGAAATCCAGGAACTAAAGTCCGAGGTGTCTCGAAATTGAACATCGGATTATTTCGACTGATTAATTTATTGATTGACGTGAACGTCGAAGCGATATCCTAATAATAGTCTCGTTAACGCGTAATTAAGTATTAACCTGTCTAAAGGGTAACGCTGCTTAATGATTGTCAATCCTTTCGCGTCGAGCTGGTTCTCCAGAGAAACGTCCACGTAACCAATTACATTACAGGCTACCGAGGGTCTAAGACAGGAAAAACGATCAATCAATCGATTGAAGCGATCGACTCCTAACAAGATCCAATAAAACCTGCAACCTGACGAGCAACAATTTATTCTACAATATTATATTAAAAATAGAATTTTTTAAATTCTATAATAGAATTTTTTATTCTATAATATTTAATTCTATATTAGCTCTATATTCTATATTAATTATATAATTTAATTCTATAATAGAATTCTATAATAGAATTTTTTAAATTCTATTTTTTATGTACTCAAATTGGCAGAACACTTTTAAAACTAAATTTCACAGTAGAGGGTTAAAATCTTTTTCATTTTCAAACGCCAAAATCATGTTAGGATTCAAAGGCATTGATCCTGCACCGAGTATTGTAAATTAGAACCAAAATTTATTATTCCTCTTGGATTTTGTCCCCTTAGGGAAAACTCACACAAGCAAGAGTTCGTTATTATATCCTATCCCAACAACGTCGAAGGAAGAGGTATTGCGTCGTTCAGGAACCCGGAAGGAACAGATCACCTCATCTGCTGCGGATTCACGCCGCGACCAGGTGAGCACGGGTAAATATACCCGGTCCAGTGCTCGGCTGGCCGTCGACTCGGCAGGTAACGCGTGCTTCGGCACACGGAGAAGAAGGGAGAAGAGTAAGAGTGCGTTCAACCCGTGCCGTGGATCAACCGCGATCCACGCCGGCCGACCTTGACACCGCGGCTACCGCGACGAGAAGCTACTATGTGATCGCGACGATTAGGATGGTGGATGCTTCCCTACCGGTACGTGAACCAGTAGCAATTCTTAGATCATTCCGTTGCTCCTTTAGTCAGATTTTCGATGGAATGATCTAAACTGTTTTGAAGGTGTAGAAAATTTCTCGTATAAGCTATTGAAAACATAGGAAATTGAGGAAAGCATAGGAAATTTGATGTCTGTTACAAGTATTATATGTTGTTAAACGCGAACTCCTACTAAGCCCAGAGAATTGCACGAAGTAGCCCGTGTTTTTTGGTAAAATAATTTGCGAAGAGTCTAAGGGGGTACCGAGGATTTAAAAGCGGGTTACCAGGCTATCGGTAGCCTGTGAACCGCGATCATCGGTGAAAAAAGGAGCAACGGAAAACGATCAGAGGAATATTTATTCCGCGAGCGATCGAGCGTGCAGGCGCCGGCTGAATTTCAAATCGAGCCCCCGTGAACCGACGTCTTTCCATCGCAGACGAGAGACGACCGTTTTGAGAATATTCAGAAGACGCTCTGTTAATTCTTAGATTGAATCGTTCCGCGTTGGCGGCCGAGTCCCCACGTAGTTTCGTCGAGTTCCTCGGAAATTCGACTCGACTAAACTTCATAGGACGATTACACTGGTTGAGAGTGTAGTTTAGTAATGAAACGGTGTCCCCGTTTCTTAATCAATACGTCGATTTTTCGAACGATACCTTCGCTGTTTACTTCCTCCTGTAAGCGCGTAAATTATACCGAGCCATAAAATATTTCAGCGAGCAGAATTATCTACGCACGCTGAGCCATTACCTACGAGCAGCGTTCGCGGAACGTAAATCGGTCGAAGATCGTGAGAATGCTTCCGTGCGCTTGCGAAAGCAACGAAAGTTACTCGAACACGGCTGCCGGCCAGCGCTACTCGTTTCTTCTACCATCGATTAACGAGAATCTAATATTCATACTAATTATCTCCGTGCGAATGCAACCGAATCGATTACTCCTCTACGCTTTTCGATTTTCCGCAACCCGGTTTACCGTAATCGTTTCTACGATCGAATTCTTACTCGTTTCGAAAGTGATCTTTAGAAACAAAGTAAACACCCGATAAACGCGAGATAAAACGTCGGTGAGAATTCAATTACGAGCAACAAAGAAATTAACCATCATCCCGCGGTGTAACATTTTCTAATCAATCTCGCGCGACGTTGAAATAATATGTTGTCAAAACGCGAGTCATTAATCAAATTTCGCGCGTCCTTGGCCAGTCATATAACCGAGCCCACTAATTGTCCGCATATTTCCATCTCTCGTAATCAATATCCATCTGAAACATCTACTCGACGTTGCTCGCTATCATCGGCCATACGCACGCGTGTACTTAATTGCTGGATACGTTCCGTGACATTGTATCTCGCAACGCGATCCTCGGGATTAACTGGCTCGGCCGAATAAACAGATTAAACGGTACCGCCGGTGTAAGTGGCAACCCTGCGATGAACCCCGGCTAGCGGAGACGCTTGTTAAACGATTAGGATCGGTATCCGCGCGGAACACTAGAATCCCGGTCGATTATATCTCGAAGATCGGCTACGCTGTATTACGAAAATCGCGCGCAATGGAACTCGCAGCCCGTGCAACCGGTCAGATTTCACCCGGGGCTCAATATCTTCTTACGCTTCCCCGGGTGCTTCGAGAATCCCAGACCGGCGTGATTGCCAATTTGTCAGGCTGTTATCTGTAAATTAAACTCGATAATGTGTTTCGATGAGCCTGCGATTACAGTTATGATATTGTGTACTTTTGATTTGGAAATTGATAGAGTATACTCATTTTTCATCGTAACGTAGATAATAATGTTGCATGCCTCTGTTGAACTCGTAGAAGAGAATGCAATTAAAAGAAACATGGTGCTTGGAGAGAGGTCGCTCAAACTCTCGTGTATGACGGGAGGTACTAAATGTCGTTTTACCGTAAACATCTGAGTCCACGCGAGATTTGATGATACTTGACAACCATGTAATGACGGTATTAAGTACAGTAAGAGTCAGTAGGGAATGTATGCAGATCCTTTGCTGAAGCAGTACTCCTACGAGATTAGATATGCATGCCAGATATCATGTTACATCCATTCCTACGCATTCCATGCATTTTTATAATCTTTCCTCATAATTATTTCATTCTATTAGGTACAGTTTCTAATGTTTTTTTAACGTTTAGTGTTAATAAAATATTTATTATTTAAAACGTGTCGATATTATTATATCTGTCAAAAATCCTTTTTGGACACCATCGTGATATAGCGAAGACGTGTTGAACGAAATTCACGCAAGACCTGGCATCGGTCAAAAGTGACGTGAACATTTATAACGCGGTCTCGCATCGATCATCGAACACGAAACAGTCACCTGTGCTCAATCGCAAGCTTCCATTTCACGCAAATTCTATCAACGCGTGCACCGAGAATTACGTAACGCGTTGGCTCTCGGTTACAAGGCGTTACATAAGAAGCGGGCCGAATTCATTCATTGAAAAACGAACCGCCGACCGTGAACAATGATGCTTGCAACCTGCGATCTCCATTTCGTTTGCATTCCACTTCGATCCGGTGTGATTAATCCGGGTGCGCGCCGGCTTCAAAGGGTTTTTCGTTCGTCCCGTTAATTGCATAATCGAATCGGTCACGAGTCGACGGCCGTTCCGGGCTCTGGAAACGCTCCGAAAACCGACGGAACTGGCTTGCGAATTAATTGCAACGCGTAACCAGATACGTGCGTTAAGTGCCATTTTAACCGACGCGTGCATGCCTCGCGAGTGAAAGGCCACGTGCACGCACCGTAATTTTCTCAACCGTGGAAATTGGCTGTGTACAAACCTATGGTATTTGTGCTCGTAATTCTGGGATAGTTAGCTTTGGGGTTGTTACGCGCCTCAGGAATAAATTAACACGAGTATTAAACAATAGGAAATAAACTTGATATTCTTTCGTTCGTTCTAAAAATTCGTGAGATTTCATTAAATATAAATATCGTATTAAAAATAATATTGCATTTTTTTGTAGGTTGAAATTTGCATAGACGCGGATTAATCTGTAAATGGAATAAGTATATGAGAACTATCCTAATTTCTTTGACGCTCGGAGCTCGTGCAGTTTACGCCAGCAGAGTTCCGGACGTGTACATGCGGTTTGTGGTATCAGCATGATTTTTTGTTACTCTCGAGGCTTGCACTTTATTTACGGATTCGTGCATCTCGATTAAGATTTTAGTCGTATTAAAAGGCTCGTATCTATTGATAATGTTATCATCTGTTTATAAATTCGTGCCCGTCTGGAAGAGGTACAAATATTTTTAACCGAAGCTACTTCGTTATTTCTGATCGTAATTAATTCTGATAGCAGCGCGCATCGCGTGAGTCGAACAACCGATATAAAGAAAACTGCTATCTTCATCCGGCGCTTGCCTCACGGAACGGAAGCACGGAACAGTTTCGAACTTTTGCGAGAACGTTTCGTTCGACTCGTATGGATCATATCCTGAATATGAAACGAGCGTTGCGCGTTCTCAGCGTCGTAAAAATCACTCACTGTTGAAGAAAATTGTTCGCCGCCGTACATATTCGCCGATACAACTTCTCCCGGGGAAGTTGCTAAAAACTTATGTTACCGAGGGTATCATCGTCTTGTTACCACGTGGCATGTAAATCGTTCAGGAAAGAAAAAGATCGATCGACATTGACATCGAGCACGCCCTTAATTTAGGGTATGACACAGTTTCCGAAATGATCTTATGCACAGTCTTACCCATGGTCTTAATTCCTCACGGTGTCTGCCGTTGGACGGTATTAAATTTTAGTCTTGACCCACTTTGCGCTTCGGGTTCTTAAATTTCCGAAAACTTCCACAGCACGTATCTACAATGCTTCTTTCGGTAATATCGTCACGCATTTGAAATATGATTCTGATACTGCGCCGATCAATCATACCATCGATTTATCACGATAATCTGTTTACGTTTTCTCTTAATTTCTGCAATTAGGTTTTTGCTCGTTAAATTGCATCCAAACCTAATTTCGCTACAAACGTATAAAATCCACGGTTTAATCGGCGAGTCGTATAACTATTCACATTGCGTAGGAAAAAACAGTTTAATCGCGATTTTATTATAATAATTCAGCTATTATGTAAATGTGCTACCCATTCAGATCACAATGGTGGGCATTGTAACCGCGTTTGCAAGCATTCAGCGGCGTAAAACTCGTTTCCATGAACGGACCGAGATCCCAGGGCCTACTTGCATTAAATTGTCTTGACCATTCCCGTCAACATTGACACGTTTCCGTGTCATTCGGTCAGCGCTCTCGATCACGGTTTACGGCTACGAATCCAACAAAACTGTGAACCGCGTTACGTCGATAGGAATGCATAATTTGATTACGATAAACCGAATTCGCTGGCGACCGCTCGGCGAACAGCTTTCTCTAGACGCACCGGAAACCGGTTTCCATTTGCGGGCTGTTAAACGATCACGGAAAATGAATAAATGGCTATGGGGGAGTTTAGTTACGGAATTCGATAATCTCCGAGTGGCGGTTTAATTCGATTTCTAGATCGCGCGTCGCCGCCGTCGTGAACATCGACTCCCGGGAAGCCTGAGAAAACACGATAAGCGATCGAATCGATCGCGGAGTTCCCTAGTCTAAACGCTGCTTACGAACGGCGGTGGGTGTCTATGTACCCGGCTATAAATCGCTTCGGAAGATTGCTCTGTTCTTAAACGAGTTTCTGCAAAAACTCGGTTAAAATTGTAGTTAACATGTTGTACACGGTTCAGAAGTTTATGCCCGGTGATCAGTGAACCAGGCAATTTCGTTTTATCATATCGTATTCTCGTCGCCTCGCTTCTATTAACATTTTATCAAACGAGCACGTAAAAATACTATAGGAACTTCCTGTGCGTCGATATTTTAAAAAAAAATGAAATTAACCTTCTATGGGCCGAATTTTTGTTTTAAATCGCAAGGAATTAAGGGGACGAAAAATCAGCAATTATAAACTTACATATGCAGGTGAAAAAAGATTGTCCTGTTTAAATAATTTTATTGCAATATATTCACTATGTGATTTTCAGATAACAATGGCCTATAATGTTCGCACCTCTGTGTATAAAAACTGGTAAAATAATGATAAATTAACCTTTAGCGCTCCGTTGGCTCCGCTACGGAGCCCAATGTTTTTTAGCATGATTACGCTTAAAATGTTCCAGAATCGTCGGCGTTGGTAATTGTTATCTGTAGTTAAAACATGCTCAGTCTCTCTGTTACGATTGAATCATTTTTGACCCATTTTATGGTTAGCAACATGAAGAAAAATAATTATTATGATGAGAATATAAAGTTGAGTGATAATGAAGATGCGTTTGATTTTCCAGTGTTGGAAAATATTGTAGAAGGAAATGTAGATTATAATTCTGACACTTCAAGCAGTGGTTACGAAATTACACTACCAAAGAGACGACGAATGATAGTTATTGAAAGTGAAAGCGAAGAGTCTCAGATGAGTGGCGCGATGTCACGGAAGAATTAGATATTCCGGATAGAATACATTTTAGTGTATCGCCAAAGGAGCACAAATTCTTACAAATGTCGTACAGCCGATACAATATTTTAAATTATTTTTCACAAACGAACTGGTAAATGAAATTATAAAAGAAACTAACTATTACGCAGAAAATGATCTAAAGAGTAAAAAAATATGCCGGAGTTCCTGGTAGGCAGTGGTACAAAAACGCTAAGGGTTAGAATGTGACCTAAAGTCACATGGACCAATAGAGGGTAAACGAAATAAAACAAAAGAGAACGAATTCCGTGTAGAATTTATGCACGATTTTCGAGATTGTTTTGGTTCTCGCTACACAACAATGATCACACCGGTAGGATTATCTGCTCGAGCGTGTCCGGCGTCTCGGCGATCATCGCTCGAGCATGATACGTTTGCGCAACGCTCGACCGGCTGCTCGATCTCGAGCAAGGAATCAGGGTTCGATATCCGCTGCTCCGCAGTAGGAATATTCTTCCACGTTGAATTCGTCTCCGTCCCGGATGCATACGGTACGTGAGGCGAATGCGAGCACGCGTAATTTACGATTTATCATCGGGCTCGGCCGGTGGGCGGATATTACGTTATGGAAGGAAAAAAAAGGGAGCGTCGCAAATAAGTAATTGCGTTCGTGCTTTTTGTTGTTTCAATTAGAATTAATTCGTTCGAAGGTACGCGACGGATGTCAGTTATTAAATTAATTCTTTCACGAGTACACAGCGTTATGAAATATCGAAATTAACACTAGATTTACTAGGA
>SHCU01000277.1:0-11153 GCA_004307685.1 Ceratina australensis | reverse complement strand
ACCATATTCCGCGTGGCTGAGGACTTCTTCACGTCGATCAACCTAACTGCGATGCCCGATTACTTCTGGGAGAGGTCGATACTCGAAAAGGCGAAGAGCCGCGAGATGATCTGCCATGCGAGCGCCTGGGACTTCTACGACGGGAAAGATTTCAGGATTAAACAATGCACCAGGGTCAACATGGAGGATCTACTAACGGCCCACCACGAAATGGGCCATATTGAGTATTACCTGCAGTACAAGAATCAGCCTACTATATTTAAAGAGGGTGCCAACCCTGGTTTCCACGAGGCCGTGGGAGACGTGATAGCGCTCAGCGCGTCTACGCCGAGCCACTTGAAGACTATCAAGTACGCGTTTTCAAGTTCATACGATTTTTAAATTCCTACGTACATTACGAATTTTTTCAACTTTTTTTTTAATATAAATTATCGGTTGAAAAATGTAATAGAATTCAAGCATGTGTTACTTAGTATACAAGTATATCTCTGAATTTTTTCGTCAAATTCCATACGTTGGATCCTGACGAAAAACAGTGTCAAACATTTTATTCGAAATTCTACGATATCTCTCATAATCTTGAAAATACCGAATATTTCCAAGAGATGTGTCCTCCAAAGTTTGATCAGACTTAAAAGTCTATTCAAATATATATATTTTCTGTTTTAGATTACTGGATAACGATTCGACGGACAAGGAAGCCAATATCAATCACCTGTACTTGAAGGGACTCGACAAAATTGTATTTCTGCCGTTCGCTTACATGATGGATAAATGGAGATGGGACGTGTTCGAACGAAGGGTTACACCCGACAACTACAATTGCCACTGGTCAGTAATCTTAATTAAACTACAAGAATAGTAATAAAATAAAGGCTCCGAAAAAAATGTAACACCTCGTTGTCAAGGGCTAAACGAACTCAGGCTCTAGAAGCCTTCCGTGCTTATACTGTGGCAGGAAAATCAGTGAAATAAATAAATAATTAAACCATATCATATGTACATTAGTATTCTAAGATATATCCGTAAAGAAATGATTTTCTATCTAATACTAATATTCCATATAATTTTTATACCGTGACAGGAAAATCGGTGAAATAAATAATTAAACCATATCATATGTATATTAATATTCTATATCCGTAAAGAAATGATTTTCTATCTAATACTAATATTCCATGTAATTTAAAATTCTGTTTTCGAATCATATTATTAATAATCAAACAAATTTCCTTTGTCCCTGTTGACAGGTGGGAGCTGGCCGAGTCGTTCCAAGGCATCGAGCCGCCGGTCGACCGATCGGAAGACGACTTCGACCCCGGCGCGAAGTATCACATAATAGCGAACGTCGAGTACATCAGATACTACGTCAGCTTCATCGTACAATTCCAATTCCACAAAGCTCTCTGCATCGAAGCGAAGCAATACGACCCGAAGAACCCGAGCTCGAAGTCCCTGCACCAGTGCGACATCTACAACAATAAACAAGCTGGCAATCTGTTGAAGTAATTTCATTATTTTTCCCAACTCGCGTTTCAGTGAAAATTTTATAATCGATTTGATTAAGAAAATTGTTGCTGTTGTAGATCCATGCTGGCGCTAGGCTCGTCGAAACCTTGGCAAGACGCGATGGAGAAGATCACGGGTCAAAGGAACATGGACACTACTGGGCTGATGGAATATTTCAAGCCGTTGACGGATTGGCTGATCGAAGAGAATAAGAAGACGAACGAGTACATCGGTTGGAAGCCCAGGGCGAGAAGTATGTGTTATTAGATATGTAAGGAAAGTACATGGCACTTCCTTAACTTACAAACGTTTACATTTTACAAACGGAATTCGTACGAATTTGACTTAAAGCGAATGACACCTCCCAGGCGTCACTGTAAGTCAAAGGGTTAATGGTAGAGGCATTTATTAATAGTAGAAGGTTTTAATAATATCTGGATGTTCATTAATAATACAGGCTTTTATTAATGGTAGAAGATTTTATTAATATCAGGAACTTGATTAATAATAAAGGCTTTTATTAATAACATAAGGTGTATTAACAACAAAGGATTGTATCAAGACGTCGTGAACTACCTTCAGTTTATTAATAAAATATTTAATTCAAAGCCAATTTGCATGCTTTTTATCACAGAATGCGTACAAACCAGATCGGAGCTCGCCGCCGAGACGACTGAGTCGATAGGAACGACTGTGGCGGACGAATAATCGCAGATACTGTTCTATGGAAGGCACCTGTATACCGATATTTGCCATACATTTACTGATTCATCGGGACTTCCACACTCGCGAGAATATGAAATAAAAAAAATTGTTAATGATTACGCGCAGAGAAATAAAAATGACATTCCAGTATTCGTTGTTTACTTCCTTCTTCGGATTTGAAGTATTTCTGAATTTCTTTTTATTACAAGAAATAATTACATCGACCTGCAAAAATTCACGCAAGTAGTACATATAGCACAGAAGTACATATCTGAATTTTTTCATCAAAATCGACATGCTAGCAAAGATACCAAAAGACATATAATAGGAGATAGATATTTTTTATTTTCACACAATTTTCAAATTTCCTGATTTTTTTTTTAACGGAAGTAATCGATTAAAAAATGTAAAAAGATTCACACATACTCTATTCGTACAGAGGTGAGTTTCATAATTTTTTCATCAAATTCCATCAACTAGAATCTTAGACACATAATGTTCCAATCAGGAGCCGTTCAAATCTAATAATAGTAAAGAATTGAAGATCGTAAAATTAAGTAAAGCGTTTGCGTAAAGTGTGTGATCGAGACGTCATTCGTTTATTCCCGAATTCATACAAAATCACATAGGAGACGATTGAACTGATAGGAACGTGTTCTCCGGAAGGCACCATCAATATTTAAGAGATATATTTACTATCAGGGCATACAGAGAAATAAAAAACAATGTTCAACTCTTCATTTCCCCCTTCCCCGTTTCGTTTTCCCTCCCGTCGTTTTACTTCCCTTAGCTCTCCCCTCAGTTTTACTCTTCACGTTCTTGCTCTCATCCTTCTCCTTGGGTTTCTTCGCTTTGATCATCAGGTCCGTCTCAACGTTATCCTCATCCTCTTCCGAGTTCGCTTCCTCTTCCCCTTCCTCCTTCAAACCCTCATCGTCTACAGCCTTGCCAACCTTCTTCTTAGCCGTCGTGGTAACCGAGTATGGCAACAGTACTGAACTCTTATTATACGCCCTTGTGAACGCAGCCTTCGTCTTGCTGTCGACGAACTGCATGGGGTCTCTCTCGCCAGGCCATAGGGAAACCTCGATCAAAGCGTCCAAATCTTCCCTGAGCAAGTGATACCTGTTCATAACGTCAACAGCAGCCATCACGTCCTCCTTCCCGTCAGACTTAACCAAAGGCCTGAGTATCTTGTCCCTGAGAGGCTTCAAGTAGTCCAAATTGATCGCTTCTTTGCTGACACCCGTAGCCAACCTCGCGTGCTGCGTGATCTCCTGCGTCAGCCTGTTGAACTTCCCAGCTCTCGAGTTTTTCCCCAGCCAACCTGGGAAGTTAATCTGACCGGCCATGTGGCCGGACATCAGAGTCCCAGGGATCACCGACGAGAAACAGGCCTGCGTCGGCAGGAGCGACCAAGCGTTGTTGCTCCTGATCGACTTCTCTACTAAGTCTCCTAGGGCTATGCTCTCAGCCGCGTCCGCGATTCTCCGTAGGATCTCTTTCTTAGGTACGTGAGGTGCAACTGACAAATAATTCTCCTG
This sequence comes from Ceratina australensis, assembly GCA_004307685.1. Classification (NCBI taxonomy): domain Eukaryota; kingdom Metazoa; phylum Arthropoda; class Insecta; order Hymenoptera; family Apidae; genus Ceratina; species Ceratina australensis. Next base: position 7,395 of record SHCU01000277.1, on the reverse strand, counting down.
CACGAACAACGGGGATATATTGTAATCGTGGAAGAACAAATCGCTTTTATCGTGAATGCTCATAGTTTTATGTTCATCCGAAGAGAACACTTTCCTCACGACGTCCCAGGGACCCAACTTCAAGTCTTTATTCGCGTGCTTCCTCTCGGACTTCTCCTGAGCCCCTGTCTGATTGACGAACAACGACAGATGGTTGATAACCTGTCGGATGTCCTGATTCGTCGCTTCGATCAGCCGATCTAAATCCTCGTTCGAGATCTTTATGTTCTCTTTGAAGCACACAGACTTCATGGCTCCTCGGATCTGCTCCAATCGAGGCTTGGCGAACTTCAAATCGAAAGTGTAGTTACTGAGAGTCCTCATTTTCTGATGGTTCCTGTCGTTGCAGACACAGACTATCGGGATGTCGCTGGACTTGATGAGAGCGATTAATTCCTGCAAGCCTCCGCGGTCTTCGTTACCAGCCATGCCGTCTACTTCGTCCATCAGCAAAACGTGATTCCTGGTCGGTCTGTTCTTGTTATCCTCGAAGTAATTCTTCAACGTCTTGTTAGAAAGCAATTCTGACACTTCTTCCTTGAGAAGTTTCTTACTTCTCGTGTCCGAAGCGTTGAACTCCACCAGGTCGAACCCTAATTCTTTGCACACCACTTGGACGGTCGTAGTCTTCCCGATTCCAGGCGGCCCGGACAGCAGCGCGGCTTTGAAGTAACTTCCATCGTCGTTTTTAGCGAAAGGCGAAGGCTTAGTCTTCTTCACCTTGCCCGTTTGATTTCTGTACCAGTTCGACAGCCAGGTATACAATTTTTTAGCGTTGCTCTTGTCACCCTGCTGTCCCAGGAGCTGCTTCATTGTCTTTGGCCTGTACTTCTCGGCTAAAGCCTGGACCGGTGCGACATCTCCAGGAATTTCGGTTTTACGTGAAGATTTCGGTGAGATTTTTTCGCTCTTCGATTTGGGTAATGATTTCTGCTCTTCAGGCTTTTCTTCGCTTCGCGACTGATCTTCATTTTCCTTCTTCTTCGATTTATCCTGCTCGTTTCCTCTAACTCCTGACGTAAACTCTTCGTTATCTTTCTTCTTCTCCGACTTCAGTTCGTCATGCTCCTTCTCCTTCCTCTTCGACTCTTCCATCTGCTCCATTTTCTTCTCGCCATTTTCAAGCCTCGGTTTCTTCGGCATCGACTCCTCGGAGTCCACAGACTTATTCCCCCTCTTCTGGGAAGTACTTCTCGCCCGAGGCTTCTGAGCAACCTCGCAAGCCTGACCGGCAGGCCTCGTTCTTATCAACTCTAACAGATCATCTTCCGATATCAGACTCACGTTGAAATTTCGAGCCTTCTCTACCTTCGCGGGGCCAGGCTGATCGCCAAGGATCACGTAGCTGGTCTTCTTCGACACCTGGTGCGCGACTCGGCCGCCGTACTTTTTTATCAACTCCTCGGCCTCTTCCCTTTCCAACGAATCCAAGACTCCGGTCACGACGAAGCTCAGACCGGAGAGACAGTTCTCGGCTCCATCTGGGATCGCCTTCGAGCCTGGATTCCTCGCCCCGCCTCGGTTTAAGTATTGCTGGTACATTATCAAGTGTTGTTTCTTCTTCTCGATGATCTCGTCGTAGGCGTCCGGTTCTTTCGGAGACAGTTTCTTCTTCTCCGGGGGTTCGATGAGTATTTTCGGAGATTCGGGCGGTTTTTTATTTTGAGGTTTGCTCGGTTTTGTTTTGGCATTTTTTATCTCTTCGGTGGGAGAACCGTTTGTTTGTTTCGTTAATTTTGTAGGTGTCTTCTTTTTCTCCGGAGTAGCTGGCTTGCGTTTCACGGGCGTTCTCTGCTTCTTCGTAGCATGGGAATCTGTTGAAATTAGATTTGTGCGAGAGTGGAATTATTTTTTGGCATTTTATTAACATTAACATTTTATTAACATCAACATTAACTCTAAAGTATTGATTTTCAATTTTCAATTTCGTACATACAATTACAGACTTTTTTCGAAATAAATATACTAAAGCATAATAAATAAAATAAAATGTTAATACCTTCATTATTTTCTTGCAAATATTTCTGCTCAATGTCAGACGTGTCTAGTTGCATCAGGGTGGCTTCGAAGTCGTCATCGTTATGAACCTCGCTTTCCTTCGAATACGGATTTACAGAATTAAATTCAGTAATCACACAAGATGTACAATGAAATAAAAATAAAATAAGTACGTAGAGAAGAAAAGTAATGTCGTTCGCTTATATTAAATTGACGAACGCAGAAACGATGGTAATTAAGACTGAATAACATAGTTTAATTAAATAAATTTTTGCTGTTTTGAAAGTTTCTAAGATTCACGAATTTTTTTCTAAAGATTTATTAGAGATATTTAAATAAGACTTGGACATCTATTCCATGTACCATTTCTCTAGCTCCACAATTATTTTCATTCTCCTACTATTAATGCTCATAATTCTACAATTATTTATAAGAAAGACAACCTCAATATTGTCATTTTATAAAAGAAAATCCATATGAAGAAAAATAGGAGAAATTTTTCCCAGCAACATCGACTATTTTCGTTCATATTAATTTAATCTTTCCGCCCTACCTATAAACTATATTACCTTCTTCGTTTCCTTCTTTGATACTTTAGGCGCCTCTTCTCGGACCACAGGACCCTTACCAAATATATCAGAAGGAGAAACCGTTTTCTTTTTCATAACATCCTCAGAGCTGGATTCACCAACCTTCTTCGCCAACGTTTTCTAAAAAATATTTAATTATAATTCATTACTGTTAACCCTTTGCGGACGACGACTTTTTCGGCCGGATGAGGTAGCAGGACGAAGCGATTTTCGCGAATGCGCTGAATGACTTGCATGACGCAATAAAATGATCTTACATATAAATTATCTTTTAAAAACGTTATATTTATATTTATTTATATTTACATCTTTAAGACTATACTTACAATAATAATTATCTATACAAGAAACTAACTATCTTTACAAGAATAACTATCTACACAAAAAACTATCTAGACGTGTTCCCCGTGAAGACGCCGGTAGCTTCCAAAGTATCATTCCTAAGCGATCGGGGCTTACCTGGATCGCTTCGGACGACGAAAATACGTAGGATTGTCATGAATAAGACGTTCAATTCGATAGATAAGGGGTTGGACGTCGATTTTGAAGCTCGCTCTCGTGATTGTCGAAAATCTCCTCTCAATTTATGTACCAATTTTTTTAATTTTTGTCTTTTTTTTAAAAAAAACCTTTCGTTAACTTATCTGTGTTACGACGTATTATTTCACACATCCTATATAAGAACCTAAGCAGCTCAGTAACCTGTTTAACACTTTATCGACCGGTCGTTCTTTACCAGCTTAATTCTTAATTCTTTGTACTTATTCCTTTTGTTGAAAGGAATGTAATTTTATTAATATTTATACTTTACTTCTCATATATTTTATATAATAAAGGTCCTTATGAACTAACATACATAAAATGTATTCAAGGTAATAGTAATTCAATTTTTTCATAATTTAATAATTCGATAGCCAAAAGTCGATTAATAGGCTAGCGGTCAATAAAGTGTTAAGAAACGATAGTGCGATCCAATCGGTTGGAGATAAGGGAAACATAAATATACACCGACTGTCGCCTCTCGTCCTGTCGCACGAAAAGCCGTGGCGACTGAGAGTCGCCTCTCTATTTTTTTTCATCTGCATATGCAAGCTTATAATTGCTGATTTCTCATTTCTTGCGATTTAAAATAAAAATTCGACTCATAGAGGGTTAAATCACCTAGAACAGGTATTCGAAATGTCCACCCTGCTGCTCTAAACACAATTCGAGTCTCCTTCGAAGATCGTTTTCAATTTTCTTCAAATCCGCCGTCACGTGCTGCATAACTCCGCCGGTGAATATCACTCGCCGTATTAACTCTTCTCGCGTATTCACTGGCGTTGAATACACGATCGTTTTGAAGTGACCCCAGAAACAGTACTCCATGGGGTTTAAATCTGGGGATCGCGCAGGCCAAGGCACAGGTCCTCCTCTCCCAATCCACTTCTCACCGAAAATCGAATTAAGATAATTCGACACGTCGTTCGTCGAATGTAACGACGGTGCTCCGTCGTGCATGTACCACATTCCTCGTCGCGTTGATAGCGGTACATCCTCCAATTGATCTGGCAATTCGTTTCGCAGAAACTCCAGGTAGTATTGGCCCGTTAAACGGTTTGGCAGAACAACAGGCCCAACGAGGCACTCGTCGACGATTCCTGCCCATACGTTGCAGGAAAACTGTCTCTGAGAATTCCTCTCCGCTACTGTGTGTGTATCCTCGGTTGACCGGACGTCTTCGTTATGAATATTGAACACGCCGTTTCTGTCAAATCCTACTTCGCCGGTGAAGAGGATTCGCGACAGGAAGAATTTGTCCTTGCGTAGTTTTCGCAACATCCAAGCGCAGAAAGCCATCCGGCGTTCCGGGTCACCCTCTTCCAGTTGTTGCACCGGCTGATAAGGATGGCTCATGTCTCTAAGAGCAATTCGACGCGTGCTGGACGTCGGATCATTTTCAATTTGATTTAGGAGCCGGTATCCTAAATCAGCGTCCTGTTGTTGACGACCTACTGATCGTTCCGGGCCCAGGCTTCCTGTATTGCGCGCCGTTTGATCCACGCGAAGGAAAGTTTTCCTGTCGGGTAACCGCCGATCTGGAAATCTTTCCGCATAAATTGCGCGTGCTCGAAGAGCATCGGCGCACGCTTCTCCGTATACGTAATGTATGTCCGCGAGTTCGATATTAGTAAACCCGCTCATCTTTTCTCTTCTGTCTTCCCTGTCTTTGATATCGTCGTTGGCACTGAAAGGATTAAACGAAGCGGAACAAACCTTGGATCTTTTAAGAGGAGACTGAGGTACATCATCCTCATCGTCGGATGTGATGATCTTCCTTTTCGAAGCTTTCGTCGAAGTCGAACTCGAGTTACCCTTGGCAGATTGAAAATATGATCGAATATCCTGAAATCATTAGTTAAACCGTGAGAATTGGAAATTGAAAAATTTAGTCAATACAAAATAAATCAAAATAAACGTCTGGTTTTAATAAATCACAATGACCCATCATCAATAAAAAATTAATACAAAATAAAATACCTCCTACTCTAAATAAAATTTTCCATTATTAATACATTTCATTATCACCATTACTAAAATCTTCTATTATTCATAAATAATAACTTATCTATCTACGAATTGAACGCATTTAACCTCAAAGATACGTACCTTGTTACTGACACGTGGGCTCACCCTTGGCATGTTTAAAATCTCTATAAATCCGATAAAACCGAGAAATCTGGACGCCGAGAGGTTGAAAACACTTAGAAATAAATAATTCAATCACAGAATTAACGCTTGCTCTTACGCGGCATGTTTTATGTTTTGTATTCCAACCACTACTACGGAGTACGAGCACACGCGCTGTCAACAGTGCCGGGACGCATGGCGCGAAATTCTCCGCAAAATACTGAAATCAGATAATTACAATTAAACGAGTGTTCTTTTATAAAATATAGAAGTAATAATCATACCAAATCATACCAAGTAATCATACCAAATGCCATCATAATGCCATCATGATAATAAATTACACCAATATAATAACCAATGTAACAATAATACAAATGTAATTATCGAATGTAACGCGTTAAACGAACTAATTGAATCCTAAAATCTAACTCACCTTCCATATGAAAATTGCAATTCACCCAAGAATTACACAGGGTCTAATTTGACCAAAAAATATCAACTCCCGAGTGCCTTGGAACTGATTCGTCGAAACACCGCCAGGGGGACGTAGACTCGAGCGCACTATCTATCGAACGGTCGACCATCTGTCGTCGAGGCGTTCGTTCGCATAGCCGCGAGTACATGGGCAATGATAATCTGGCATTTGCGTTAAAAAACCACGTTCAACCCTGAGACCCGACGTTGGTGATCGAAAAATCTCGGAGTTGACGCGCCGACCTCAACGGAGGGAACCCCTCGAGGAAACCTGGAACAAACACACGCACGATGGAGCAAACGTGAATAACAGAGCCGAGCAGTAACGTGTGTATGTGTATCCGTGTAAGCGTGTGACGAGACACAATTATCAGCGAGCCTTTTCTTCCAGGGAGCTATCGGGAAAATGTTTCACCACGAGTACGAGAAACGACTGTTGAAGTCGAGCAGCGAGAGCCACACGGAGAACCCGCCGTTGTACTTCTCACCGACGAAGATGATGAACAACAGCTTCGACCGGTTCATACCGACCCGTTCCGGCAACAACTGGCAGACGACGTTCTCGATGATCTCGGAGAACAACCGTAACGGCACCGTGGCCAAGAAGACGCGTGAGAACGGCGAGAGCAACCGCGACGGTATCGCTTATTCGTGCCTGTTGAAGNCTCAATATATCTCATAAGAGACTTATAATTATTGTTCACTCTATGTATTACTCCTTTACGACGGTGAAACATATGAAATAAATGATTTACTACTACTAGATTTCTTTAATAATACAAAATTTTATTAATGACCCAAGCTTTTATTAACAATCAATTTTATTATGAACTAAACGTCTGTTTTTAATAAATCACAATGACCCATCATCAATAAAAAATTAATACAAAATAAAATACCTCCTACTCTAAATAAAATTTTCCATTATTAATACATTTCATTATCACCATTACTAAAATCTTCTATTATTCATAAATAATAACTTATCTATCTACGAATTGAACGCATTTAACCTCAAAGATACGTACCTTGTTACTGACACGTGGGCTCACCCTTGGCATGTTTAAAATCTCTATAAATCCGATAAAACCGAGAAATCTGGACGCCGAGAGGTTGAAAACACTTAGAAATAAATAATTCAATCACAGAATTAACGCTTGCTCTTACGCGGCATGTTTTATGTTTTGTATTCCAACCACTACTACGGAGTACGAGCACACGCGCTGTCAACAGTGCCGGGACGCATGGCGCGAAATTCTCCGCAAAATACTGAAATCAGATAATTACAATTAAACGAGTGTTCTTTTATAAAATATAGAAGTAATAATCATACCAAATCATACCAAGTAATCATACCAAATGCCATCATAATGCCATCATGATAATAAATTACACCAATATAATAACCAATGTAACAATAATACAAATGTAATTATCGAATGTAACGCGTTAAACGAACTAATTGAATCCTAAAATCTAACTCACCTTCCATATGAAAATTGCAATTCACCCAAGAATTACACAGGGTCTAATTTGACCAAAAAATATCAACTCCCGAGTGCCTTGGAACTGATTCGTCGAAACACCGCCAGGGGGACGTAGACTCGAGCGCACTATCTAT
>SHCU01000276.1:128326-142012 GCA_004307685.1 Ceratina australensis | reverse complement strand
TAAAGGTTGTTAGAATAAAGCAGCTCGTAAGCTTGTATCTCTATCATGATATCTCTCCGAGCTTACGAAAAAGATGAACACGTTTCGAGAATGCGTTGAAAGAGTCGCTTCCGCTTATTACACTCATTATTATTAACATTACTAACAATTACATGAAAAAAATCACGCTACTATACTCGCCGCGTCAGACGTCAGTTGAATTTGGAAAAATGAAACACTTAAGTCATATTTCCTGTCACGTTAATCCCTGGTAAATGCTTATTGAGTATATTAGCGTGGGTTTGAACCGCGCCGTGCGTTAAGCGGCTTTGATCGATTGACATCCCATCACTGTACAGTCACAAAAAAAAAGAAATATCGGAACAAGAACACAAAACGCTGGTAGCTCTCGCTGTACATAGCCTTTTCCACGTTTTCTGTTCAGATGGTAGCTCCTACGCGGTGTGCTTTGATTGTCACAAGAAAAGCTACGTAGTTCGGCTTAGTGACGATCAGTTTCTGTAACCGACATGCCAATTGGGAGGAATCGTTTCACCGGGACCTATTTTGGGCCTGATCCAACGTGAACTGTACGGCTACAACGGATTTTCTATTGGCTTACTAACCGATCATTAACCAGAGGACGTTAGAACGAATTCGTGTACGGATTACCTTTACGCAATTCCATCTTTACGATCGAAGAATCAAATATCTCGATACATAATATGTTTCACAGTTTCGATTTAGTGAGTTAACACATTACGAACGACGCTTTTAAGAAGTTCTTACATTTCATATATTTTATGTTTTATTATGTTAAGAACTTTGATAGATCGATAGTGTCTCCGCAGAATTCGTCCGTAATGTGTTAATACCATTTATTGTTCGTTTATTTCTTTTTTTTTTCTCACTCTACGGAGTAATGAATTACGCTAGGATAATTTGTATTTGTAAATTGCGTGCAATTTATACTCGAGTACATTGTGCGTCGGCTGACAAAATACGAACGGATATTTCAGAATCGATTTCGTACTTAAATATTACTATGTAAATACATTCTAATAATAACACTTCTAACAGCACTTGCGTCTGGAATTGCGTCAAGGGTCACATAAAGCAGTTACTTTCTCTCTCATTCTAAAAAGTATCTCTATTTGTCGAATTGATTTCCAACTTCGGTAGGTGTTCGACTTTTCCATTTTTTCTATCATTTCCATCATTTCCCTTAATTATTCAATAAGAGAGGGCTATAACATGAATCTTATGTAATCAGAACATTTAACATAATAATCTTTGTAGATATCTCATTTTCATTCATTTCATACATATTGTAGTTACTCGTGTCAGACGAACAACATAGATGCATTGTTATTTAATATATGCTAATGGAAGTATCACTGCGTCACATGATATCACTCGGTAATAAATCTGATACGAAACAAATTACCTCTCAACAAGTTCTACTGTCATGAGATCTCATACATGAAAAGTCGAGCACTTGCCGATATATAAAAATTTGTCTCCTACCAAAAGCGTGTGACGCTAAACGAGAACAGTAAATTAATGATGTAAGACGTCTAAAAAAAATATCTAGACGATAGAATTAAAATAAAAGGGGAGAGTGAGGGAGAGAAAGAGAGAGGAACGTGATACGTGTAAGAGTGCTAAGCCGAGCTACTCTGTGTCTGCTAGAGCCGGTATAGGAAGAAAAAGAAAAGAGATCAAGTGAGGTCTGAGGCATGTTGACCCGCTGCGCTTGGTTTCTCAGCATCGGCGGCCCAGGCACATCGTGTCCTGCGACTGCCGTCATCCTGGGGCTCGTCGAGGCCGTCGATCATCGGGCGTGGTGACGATTTCTTCGTGCGATACGGGGATAAGGAGCGCGAAGCCGTGGCCTCCTTCGACTTCCTCGACGAGATAGTGGCACCGTCCTCGACAGGTTCGAACGCCAGTCTCATCGATTTGGATGACACACCGTCTCTGGAGCTTCGCAGCGACATCATGAAGCTTTCTCCGCTATAGAATTTGCGCTCGACTGAGGTCGCGCATTAAGCAAATACAGGGGGGAGCAGATGTTTCCTTTACACTTTGCCACACCCAGTTTACCATAGCGCACAGTCAAATCATATTTTACGTGAGATTTTCATATTTTTAAATCGCGTCTCGAACCCATGGAGGAAGATAAATTCTACTTTTCTACACATAGTTACTCCTGCTGTATTTGCTTACTTTATAATTCAAGGAATAAATTGTGAAATTAGTTGTCAAGTGAGAACTCTTGTAAGAATAGGCAAACTGATTCGCTTAAGGCGTAAAAGAATGCAGATGCATCGGCTAAAAATTGTATTATTCCGCGAACAAAATGCTTACAGGTTTATCGTAAATACAATTCGTCTTTAAAGACTCTTCGCTTACTCTTGATATGTTATTACGAAACTATTTTCTTTCTATTCGTTTGCCTATTTATGACAGAGGTTCTCGAGATGTATGTACATTCTACTTTGATTCCCAGCTATTTACTACTTGTTACTATATTCGCAAGTAATCAGATCTGTATATAGCATACCGAGCCTCCTGTAAATAACGATTGTTTACCCGCTTGCATATTCGATATATTAATTGCAAGATGAGAAATATTATTTAATTTTGATAAAGGAAGTTTGCCGAAGTAATTGTAAGAAGTACGTATTTATTACAAGAACGCATCGCTTCGTTTTTGTTTGAGAGCTTCCTCTGAATACGTGATAAAAATTTCATTTGAACGATGTCCCTCTTTTCGTTCATTTCAGTCTAGCGTCAGAAGACGCTTTATTGACCGTGAAATATATTCTTGCTCACAGGATGGAATTAGACGTCTCAATTAATAGATATATGCACATAAACTCTGAAAGACGAGGAATATTAAATCGTAAGAGGTGGTCTAAGCATTATCAATGCGTAATATGTACAAACGTGAATTACGATGACGAAGTGAATGTCATAGACTGGGACTATGATCGCACTTTAAATGTACACTCGGATATTTCAAATAGTACTTCCATTATCGATCTCGTTCTGTAAGATCGCGACACGGATGATCTTGACGACGTCTGTTTCTATTGCGCACATGAAATTTAATGTACACACTCGTGACATTGCGTTCTGTAAAGAAATCTGGGGCGTTCGATTATAACGATTCGCGAACGAGGTGTAACGTGAAGATATTATAGGTAGAATACGACTGTTTCTACATTTTTCAAATGGTGACGTATACACGTAATTTATATAAATGTAACGCGATCTCGCGCATCACTCTTCCGAAATTGAGCTTAGAAAAATCTAGATTAAGGATACTCGATGATTTTTGTACGAATACGAATTTGTACTCGCTTGTCAACACATTAACGTCGAGGGCGTAGATATTACAAAAGTACATCCTGTCATTCGCGTGAAACATTGTTAAACGCGTACAACTTTTCCTTCCGACTTCAACGAAAGAAAATAGAAATGTCCGACGTATTACTTACCAAATGTAACATACAGTATAGAGGAAGAGTTCAAAGAATTCAAACATGCACTTGCCGCGACGCGTGGATCGTAGTCGATAAATATGAGAAAAAAAAGAGAGATCATCGAAAAGACTCGCAACTGGGAAATAGTAATAGATGTATGATCAAAAAACGCCATACGTGGTAGATGTTTCATCGTAATTTGTACATGATTCGTACACTGTGTTGAGAACGCGTAATATTCGAAGACGGTTCATTTAAGTTTGGTCAAATTACTAGGGGAGTAAATATAGTGTGACGCGTTTAAGGTATAAAGTTGATAGAAATCGAAATATTTTACACGTAGAAATAGCATATAAACACGATGGATATTTTCAATAATTGAAACGGAGACTGTACGAATCTAAAGTTGTCTTTCGTTCAAATCATTTTTACAAACACTTTTCTATGCATCACGCTCGAATGGTCCGCTGATATTCCGCAAATAAAGAAAGGATGACACTTGAACGCAGTAATTATGATTTTTAACTGTTGAATGATGATGTTGATCAGAACGTACAAGTTCTAGAGCAGAAACAACTTTTGTCCTACAGTCTCGAAGATAAACGTTCAATGATAGTTGTAAGGAACGCGTATAACTTACGTTTACGTTGTATTGAAAATGCGATCATTGCAAGCACTGACTTTTTTATCCCAATCGAAGATAAAGGAACGCGTGATTGGGACAATGTAAATAGAATGTATTATAGCACAACAGATGTAAGTTATCTTCTCTTCAACTTAATAAATAACGACAATATAACGAATGTAAATGCGCATGCTCGATGTTCAATCTAGAAAACCGTTCCTATCGAATACTATTAATACTACATAAATATATATATATAATTCTATCAGTTCACTCAATCATATTGTGCATTAAGATATAGACAAGTATTTCAATAAATAAAAAGATAATTTAATTATATCAATGTTTCATTTGCGTGTATATAGCTGTATACTTTTATTACACGAACGCTGACGCAAAAAGCCGAGATCTACGACGATAGGTAACAAATTCAGCGAAAAGAAAACATAATTTTTTTATCCTAGGTTTAAAACTATTGTATCGGTAAACATAGGAACTTGGATAAAATAGATTTTATTACGTTTTGAAAAGTATAGTGATTGTGTGCTGTACAAATAACAATATGAACTGTATTTTATAAAAGCATCTGTAAGCAATGTGTAATACGTATCAAAATATTATTATATTATAAAAATACTTTTGTATGATGTTTACAGGACTATATAATGCACTGTGATTTAGTTTCGCGTTATCGGAATAGTTTAGAACTCTTTAATTAGTCGAACTGCAAATTGTATTCGATAAAAGTTTCCTATTTCGAATCGTTGATAACAACTTTTCCTAGCATCGTGTGCATGAGAATGGTAAGTTGTACACATATACAAAAGTTCGGTAACAAATATGAATCTCGTTGAGTCTCTAAAAGCGATTCGCACCAATCATTATCATCGATCTCGTCATAATTACTGTTGAAAAGAAATAAGTTTATTTTAATTAGAAATGTATCAAAATTAAAAATACATTAAATAATATGTTTACGCATTTGATAACACGTATTGCGGTAAAATATAAACCAAAACTATTATTTACTGTCAAAGTAAAAGGCACTTTGTTTCCTTTTTGTTTTCTTCTATCTTACGGCTTTTTAACGATTGTCTAAATTCGATTCGGTACAACGGCTGTAACTTCTATCGCGTTATATGGCCAAACAGTTAATGATTGTGTTATCAGTTACATTACTTTTAACTTTTAATATACCCTCCTCTTTAGCATTCTTCGAATGTTTCACACTCTGTAACCTCTGCGTTCACTATTCCTAATAGAATTTGCCAAGCAAAGCGCGAAGATGATACCGATCAGCTGAAACACAAATAATAATAGTGATTTGGATGAAATAAATTAGAGCACAGCAGTTTCCAGAAAACTAGTAATTTTCTGAAGTACATCACGATGACGTAGTATCAGTTTCATTTAATAAAAATTTAACTCACCTCGACAGCGGCAACACCGATAGCGATGCCGCCTATTACGTTCGCAGCCGTGCGAATTGCGCCTCTAAGTGCTACGACACAACCTGTATTCGATGCTTCGTTGATTGAACAAGTTTCGGTGTTCTGTTTCGCGCAACAACTCGCAGGAATCCGAATGTTTAACATATTTTTAAAATCGTCCTTGGAGTTAACGCCGCAGCATTGTAACTGTTGACATACGCACGACAAATTGTATTATTTGTGCCTAGCTCGGTAAACATTCTGTTTAGTTTTCTAACAAGCATTTTCTTATAATTATTAGATGGATGAAGTACTTACACTGCTTTGAACGATATCCACGATGCTTTTGTTCTCTTCACTCTGGCTGTACCCATGGAACACTTTCGTGTACTCTTGTACGATGTTGTCGTTCTCAGCCACGTTCTTAACGTTCACAAAGGCAAAAACTGCCACTGCTACTTGCACGAGAAGAATGAACAGGAGGAATGACGCAAACTAAAAATTAAAAGATTGATTTTTATCTTACACGTATGTCGGGGTCAAAATATATTGATTTCGCAACAGTTTAACAAGTTAATAGTTACGTATTGATACCAGGTTTAATTTTAAAATAGTAATGAATAGATTTTATTTTTTTTTAATATGGATACACGAAAAAACGTGAATATTTTGGACATTGATAAACGAACAAATGTTAATACTCTGCCATGCACTTACGGTGATTGTCATACAATGACTCTCCCGGATTGCACCGCAACATCCGAAGAACGAAATTACAAAGATTATGCTCCCAATAACGATTAATGTGATCGCGGGGAACGTGAGATTGGACTCGATCGAATTCTGTATGTCTCCAATCTTCAGGTGTACCATGACACCGAGGGTAAGAATAGCCAAGCCACATACCTGTAACAAAATAATAATAACATTTTTAATGCGAGCAAATGTAATAAGTATAATTTCGTTCGATCATCATGTGACATTTAATCGCTTCGACAGTCAGGTTCCTAGAGATCCACGTTATCAAGCTGAGAGCCTGAAATAAGGTAGAGCCACTTATTACATCAGGTTGCATAATATTAACTGGTTGGCATTGAACGCTCTGCAAGTAGACGATACAACGTGTATGCGAGAGCCTGTAGGTGAATTTAGGTCATGTCCCAGGTGCGGGGCAGATGGAGGTTCAACAGACTTTCAACAAAGAACATTTACGTATGTGAAAAACCACAGGTCTTTTTCTACAAATTATGTGTAAGAGGAAATTTTAATGATTTGGCAATTATGTAAAGCAATATCATATAAATCAATATCTGCATAAAACTCATTTTCTAATATTCGTGTTCAGCATTATTAATGAGCTAAGTAAATATTATAATAATTGATACTGAAAGGATCGTGAATGTAAATATTTCTTTCTTTTACACTAGGCTTTTTCTAGTTGAATACGTTATCTCCGGGCCGATTCTTTTTTTAATAATTCATAATCATTCAGATAAAAGAAAATCAATATCGATGCTATCAGTCACGTCTAGAAAAGCAATTTATCAAGATTATACATGTAAATGTTCCGTCATTATTCTAGTAATTTATATATACTGCTAATATTATTTGATCCTAATCGGGCAACTGTAATCGCTTTTCTTATTAATACCAATAACGTAGGAAAATTTATTTAATGAAATTATTATATTATATTTCTCTGATTTCATCGATCTCTTAGGTACAATTATATCTTAATAATTCAATTATTAAAGTACTATGACTTTTATAATTTTTATGATCTCAATAAAAACTGATAGTCAAATCTTAAAACGATGAAATAATTCATAGAAGAGCAAGTAGGATCAACGGTATTCGCTTAAGTAGAGCCAATTGCATATCAATATCTATGCAACTGTATACACATGTATACCATGTCCTTGACACTTTATGGGGGTTATTTTATCCGTGTCTCACATGTACATCGTACTCGAAACTATCAGGATCGATGCTGAGAGCTCGCCATGTGCAGCGTGATGTTTGTCATTTGATTTCAGAGCACATTACGTGAATCTATCGAATCTACTTTCAGCTTTACAGTTTGTACGACTTATTGCCCTACATGCATCACTTCTGCCTGATTAGTCTCCCGAGTTTTCACACGCAAATTTCGGTTTAATCATTCTGTACAAATTTTTATAAGTGAATAAACAGAAATGCTTGTGAATCAAATAGTCAACCGACATTAGTCATCTGCTTCCGCGAAGTATACCTCGATAAAAATGTGTCGGCATGCAGGCGACAGTAGGATACTAATTCCATAAATCATTTATTATATGCTGTACTATTACTTCTTTTCCTTCTGACGAAGATAAATGATTGTACTTTTACTAGGAGTCAATATGTAATAATCTAAAGAAAATCACAGCTTCCTTAGATTTAAATGCAATTAATCCCAAATGCCATTTTTATGCGCCTAATAATACACAAGAAACAAATGAGATTTAAATGAGTCTCGAAAAGTTGGGAATGCAAGAGAAGGGAAAAGTTCAATTGGATTATTAATCATTTCAATTGGCTACGATTTCCTTAATTTCGTTTATAAATTCTTTTTAAAAACAAGTAGAAGGAACTTGATAAGAAGGAATTTCTGATAACATTCGCGAAATTATATCGAGTTGGTTTAGTTGTGCAGTATTCTTTAATTCAGTCACGATAACACAAAATATACACGTATATTGGTGATCTAATCCCAATCTTAAACTGGATGACATCACCCTTATTCAATGTATTGTGTATCTCGACAACGACTTCCTGTGCACTACGTTGAAACCAATTTCAGACTCATTCCCTCCGTCTGACAAGAATAAACTAGACTAGACACTCCACGAGAAATTAGTTTTGCAAATCAAAGTACGTAAGCATATGACAATGAGATACATCTAATTTCTTGAATGGAGTCTTAAGCTTACTGACTTCAGCACATACACATATATGTATAATTACATGAATTACAAAATTCGAATTGCAAGTTAACTCAATTATTAATTGTATAAATAGAAAAACATGTGTCATACCTTAATGATTTATTCTATTGATAAAACATGTCCTTAAGCATGAATAATAGTAGATTTTATAATTAATCATGTATCGATAACAATCGATTTTATATCAATCGGATTCGTGGAATCGTAATCAATGATTTGAGATAATGATAAATAAAATACGAATTGTACCAAGAAACAGATTGATCTATCAGTACTTATATTATGTTATTATGTACGAACGTCGACGTGATGTATGAAAGTATCGAAAGTAGAATACCGAAAGTGTTTAAAAAATAGTATGTCAAAATTGATTCGAAAACCAAAGCTATGCCCTCAGTGAAGACTACCTCATGTATTAATAACTACAGCGGGCAGAGCTTATTGGCATACTATTACTGTTAATTAACGTCATGAGTATGCATCGATGCTCGACAGCGACTGTTCTCGCTTGTCAATTAAGACCCTACTAAATATTCAAATATTAATCTAAAAGAAGCATACGAACAAAATAATATCATTTTTATTTCTTTAACCGCTAAAAAGGGATCTAAAATTATCTCAAACTCTAAAAAAAGTCTCGATTCATGACTAAGAAAATCTTGAAAGATATTCACGAAACAAAGAATGTGAAAACATTATTCACTTCTTTTTCTTTCGAAGAAGTTTCATATACACGTAGAATCTAATATCTATACTTCAAATAAGGTAAATAGCGCTTATTGATGCGCAAAGAGCTAACAGTACAATCTACACTTTAGTTCAACCTAAGAATTGGTCACCTGATTTTGCTCTCCTTTAGCTATGACGAATTACCTTTCGTTTTAAAATTCAATTAAGGAACGCATTTAGAAGCGGCAACATCACATCGCCCGTTGTGTTGTCAATACTGCACGTTTTCATTCACGGTTTTTAAGTCATGACCTTGGCCGCCTCTACGTATTCGCTGCGTGCGCCAATTATAGCCAGAACCAAAATTTCGCCATGCTATCGTGGCAAACCACTGAATATTATTATGTTTCACATTTTATTAATCGGTTACATTGTATCCTACATAGTAACTGAAGATAGAAAAGGAAACATTCCGATGATGGTGCAATTGCAATTCCTGTGTGATGCAATTGATTTTCCTGGTACGCGGTCGAAAATTACCATGTTACGTAACAGCATCCATCTAAACGGGATAACTATCTCAAAATCATTAGCATTATCCCTGAAAGAAACGCTAAATCGATATGTAAACTAACAGTCACATTTGTTAAACTAAAATGAAATATAAACCTATAACAATGTAAGAAGATTGGGATAACTTTCATGTATAAATCCACGAATGACAGTGACGTACAATTGTGAGAGAGTTTGATGTCACATATGTCACATGCACCATATAGCGTCGAGTCCAATTGCGGTAGGAGTTTCATTTCACACGAGCGTACTCACGCTGAGAGTCCAAGAACGCGCGTAAATTCTTAATGACGTTGACTCACAATGCAGGGAAACTCGATACGATTCTCTCTGTTAAAGGTAGAGATATCACGTACTACAATAAAACGTTGCATGTGGAACGTTTCACTTTGTGATAATTATTTACTTGGATCTATCACTGTTTCAACACGATCATTCTAGTAAAGGTCTAAGCCTATCGTGAGCCTATCGTATTTATCGAGCCTATCGCATTTATTTCGAAACAGAAAAAGCGAGAAACATTATTTTTCAAGAGCATCACAGGAAATCAGAATTACATAGATGAAAGAGAAAATTCTAAAGTTAATATATGGCGAACAACACCGAAAAAGTACCGATAAAAAGAGACAGATCTTCTGAAGGACGTTTTCGTACGTGTTGAACTTCAATTTAAAATGAAATATTAAAGCGCGTTCTTAACGAGTCATAAAACCGCCAAGGATGCCGTGGCGTGGCCGAACCTTGAATAAAACGAGGAATTTAGAGCAGAATTACATCCAGTTCCCATCTGACCCTGGAGAAATGACGCAGTTTCGTCGGAGGGTATAGTATACAAACTACTCCGAACCAATATCCTACCCGAGCGTCGTCGCGTCGCCGAGACGGCTAGACGTTGGGACGTCCATTCAGACTTTTCTTCGCTACCTCATCCCCAATTCCTGTCTTTCTAATCCTGTTTTGCGAACACAATGCCAGTCAACGGTTGAATTCATTAAAGTAAATCCCTCAAAGCGCCAACTGTCCTTCAGTAACTCTCTGTCTCACATTTCCTAATAACTATTTTCAACTCGATAAATATTTGTAGTCCCGGCGATCATTGAGACTAACTCTCAATTCTAAGCCTGCAATAATTTAAATCGATTGATCACTTACGCAAAATATGAAATTGAAAACGAAGAGCAAATACTTGATACAAGCCGACGCGCAATTCATCTTGAATGTTTTCCAGTTAGATATTCACTTTCACGAGAATTAAACACGCCTCGAAACGAAGGACGAGCGCGCAAACTCTGCAAGAAGGCAGCATCCGACTCAAGTGAGACGAGCGTGAAACAGAGACTAACATAATTCTCACTGTGTCAACCGAAATATGCGAGGAACAATATCCTCATTCTACCTCTCTCGCTCTCTTCCATCTTTAAATGTGTATTAACAATATACAGTCACTACACGGGATTTCCTGGCAGTCAACGATCCGTTTTTACGTCACTTCTCAGAATGCTTGAAGATAATGGTTGGCTGATCGCATAGATCAACATATAAGATTAATTACATTCACAATTTCATTGCGAGCAATTGTCGGATTATAAGGTTTAAAGAAAAATGATAAGATCGTAGAATTTGACCTGTGCAGAGGTACTCAATCAATGATTGCCGACTATAGATGCTCTAGTATCCTACTTGCATTACTGAAACTAGGAAAACTTCATGAACTGAAACGTAGAATAATGATGGCGTAAATAGGTCCATTATAGATTATTTAATAAAGGATGTACAAGTCTTCAAATCGAGATGTACTTAGTTGATCATCAAATTTTCTGCATTATTGAAACATTCTAAGTAAACATATCTATAAATATATGTTTTCCATTTTTATCAATTATATTTCATTATTACTAATAGGTAAAAACAAACTAAAAAAATATACAAGATAGCGTTAAACTGAGTCATGCTTAACGAGGAAAAATATAATTCACGTTGCACAACCCGTTAAACAGCGACGACGACTAGTGCGAGAATAAACGTTTTTAACTAGATACACGGTTCTTCTTATCATATGACTCACGGGTTGTCGTTTACATTGGCGTATGTTTAATCAGATACGTGCAAAATATACTGAGCCGATGCAGAAACGACGTGACCCACCCCTCGCTATCTCTATCGGGCAATAATTCATTAATTTTAATAAGACGAATTACACAGTTGATCCACGCTAAGGATACCGTTGAATTTATTGGGAAATATTTATATCGTGCATTAATCGTGCGCGAACAATAGCAGCTGTCGAGATTCTATGGACGAAAGGAACTTTACAGCCTGTTGAAGGAGAAATAAAAAATGGAATGTAAAGAAAGTCGTAAATAAATCTGTGTAAAAGAGTTACAAACATTTGAGTGAAACAATATAATTTGAAGGATAAGATAAGGCATACGTAATTGTAATTGTAATTAGTGCAATTAAAACAGAAAAAAAAATGATGATTAAAATACCATGAAAACAAATGAACGTGCGCCAATACAAAATCGTGCAAACAAGTCGTTTAGCGGAGCAAAACTAATGTATCATTTATCAAACAAACCGAAATAGCATACGCGATGATAGCTCGCTGTACATGAAATACGACGTAAAAACTAAAATTGCCTGTGCATTAATTTCTTCTATAACGAAGCAAAAACGACGGCGGTTACACGGGCGTGGAGAAGCTTTCAATTTCAGTGTCACTAATTGTTATTTAAGAGTAGGTTCCATGGCGACGCGACTTTCTTTTTTAAATGAATCACGTTGGATTAACGGGAAAAACAAACAGGCTACTTACCGCGAAAATAAAGTTAAATATGAAGAGCAGATATTTGATCATTCCCATTCCGCAACCCATCTTTGTAGCGTTTCACCGTTCGGCGACTCTTAATTTTGAAACGTTCAAATCCGTTAAGATGCCGGAATATGGCTTAAAAGGTGCGTAGAGGGACGCTCAACAGGTTAAGTCAAAGCGGGGCGCGAGCAACAACTATACACTCGAAGACTCGTATTCAACTGCCACCAACTGCCACGATGCCACGACTGCCGATTGTACAACGAAGACGCCCGAGAGCGAGCCGAAACCCGTCCATCCAGTCACAAAGCGCAATAGCGCTGCGCCTGTATTTATCTGACGAGATACAAGCACTACTGCTGTGTAAAATCGCGTCAATAAGAACAATTCGTCAAAAAATGGAATATAAAATTCCAACCAAAAAGCTTTTAAGAATCGTACAATTAATTTTTATCTTTAAGTATTTACTTGGTATTCGAGCTTAGAAAACACCATGGCTGTGTAATACCCTTGGCAACAAAAATTATAACGTATTTAGTTGTATATCTCTGAAAAGATTACTCTAATCTTTTCCTTATAATATTTGCGAGTTTGGTTGGATTATATAGATATGAGCATTTCGTGTGAAATAAATTACAAGGCAAAAATTCAAAGAAAAAATGAAATATAAATTTCATCGAAAGCTTTAGTAGAAGTCATTTATTCAATATTGAATGTCTGAAATAAAAATTATTATACTGTACTAATATACGTATTCGTACAAACATCAATTATAATCACTTGATACGTAAAGACCATTTGACCTAAAGAACTATATATTTGCGTTTTGGTTTGCTTCAAATTTAACATGAAATTTTTGGTCATATAGCTCACCGTATTTATCAAAACACAATGGTATTGATAAATTACGTATTTAAGAAATTAACATGGCATTCGAGCAGTCAATAGCTGTATAACCAAAGTGGAAGTATGTACAATCAATGAGTACTAAAGATTGTATAACAATTATCCCTGCGTTAAAAGTTAATTGATGTTCTGTTTTTCGATTGATTGAGAAGATTCTGGTCGGTTGTTACATCTCCTTTGGACGCTCGAGCCAACGATTCTGCAGCGATCACTCGATCTTTTATTCTTTTCATTC
>SHCU01000276.1:105413-128305 GCA_004307685.1 Ceratina australensis | reverse complement strand
AGCAGTCAATAGCTGTATAACTAAAGTGGAAGTATGTACAATCAATGAGTACTAAAGATTGTATAACAATTAACCCTGCGTTAAAAGTTAATTGATGTTCTGTTTTTCGATTGATTGAGAAGATTCTGGTCGGTTGTTGCGTCTTCTTTTGACGCTCGAGCCAACGATTCTGCAGCGATCACTCGATCTTTTATTCTTTTCATTCTTTCTCGGCAGGCTCTTGCGTAACAAGACATACACGTTATGAAGAAGATCTAAAAATAACTTTGTAAAATTTTCAACTCTGTTTTCGTTTACGACAAATCAACGAACGAATTTCATTACCTGCAACAGTACCGAAGACAATGCCAGCAAGAAGACGTGAAGGAGAATCGATTTCGTACGATTAAGCACTGCATGCGGACACCCATGTGCATACATTGTGGTGCAAGCTCCTTTATTGTCGGTAGAATCTGTTACCATTGAAACGTCGCAACAAGACCAAGGAATAGTACCTTGCTTGCTATAATCAGCTGGTCCGTTTATTCCACAACAATGTAACTGAGAAGAAAAATTATAATTTGAATTAAAATATATCACAGTTAAGTAATAAAAAAATTAAACTTTCATAATATTAATTTCTGATTCATGTAGTTATTTATTAATTAACTAAATATACATGTGACTGCATATAATCCCACGAAGCTTTATCATCTGATAGAGCTCGTTCAAACACCTGATCCAGATCTTCGTTTGGTACGAGGACTACTTGTTCGTGCCTAACAAGGGCCCAAATTCCAGCGCTCGTATTGATGATAATAACAAACACTAGTGCTATAGAGAACTGAGTAAAAAGAAATACATTTTTTATTTCATACGAAATAGTAAATTAAAATAATAGATGAATGAAAAAAATTTGGTTAATATAAGTCAGTGTAATAGATACGTGCAATCTGAAGTACGATCTTTGGTCGTTAGTAAGATAGACAATTTCAATTAATTTTTGATAACTGATAATTGAAATAAATCACAATTTAAGATTTCTTACAATTATGACTTGGCCACTGTTCGTGAAATCCAAGAATTGCCAAGTACACCATCCTATCACAGCTGTTATCAAACCTATCACGAGCAATATTATCGCAGAACCGCATACGTTGCTGGGCGCGACGATTGAATATTCGCATAATTGATATATGAAACAGCCGGCACACACGCTTTCTATGACACCGCATACCTGCGAGGAACGAAAAAGAAAATCTTGTGTCATTTGCATTTTCATTGAGTGAAGGTGCCTGTTCATAGATTCATCGATGATAACGTGCGTTATCACGGCCGATGAGCAATAATTAATAGTATCTTATCCTGCGGTAATCTTAAAGACTTAAAGAGAAAAACGATAAGCTATTCTCCAAATTCTCGCTTAATGATAAGACTAATTGCAAACAGTAACTTCTCGTTTATCTCATTGCTAATAAATATACGTATATCGACAAGTTCTATCCTTTCATTAAGAAATCGTTTCTTATGTAGTTCAGTGCTAACGGCACACTGAATTACTTTTCCATTCAGATTTCTAACAATTATTATTTATTATATTATGTACTTGTGAACTCAAGTACAGTAGATTTTACATCGTATTACTCACGTTTACGTCCTCATAGTGTTAGGTAAGAAGAGATTTCAGATATCGATATCACGACTATTATCTGGTACAGATAATGCGATATCGATTTCATAAGCAAACAGTACAAGACTTATCAATATATGAATTACAAAGAAACGTACGATTCATGTTACAAAATTACATCAAATTATTATAACATCAATGCCTGTCTTAAAACTTCTTACTAATTTAATTGTCTTTATAAAATTATTTATTTGCAAATGATTACTCAAATTATTAACTTAAAATTAATAGAAGCAGAAAAAGTAATGGTTAAAATGAAATGTGAAAAAATATATGAAAGAGCGTCAGAAATAGTAAATTTGGCACGCGTCCAAGATCGCGACAAATCTGAAGCTGGTCATCAACTGTCGAACCGTTAATAATAGAACATCGCTCTGTAGAAGATTGTATTATTTCAATTCTAGCTAAGAAGTTGAATTAAAAAATCGATTCCCAGGGCTGTGATCCTGTATCATAATTTATTATGCACAAGCGAATGTAGCACTCGCACAGTAAAGCTACACTTACACCAACTAGGATAGCACCGCCGATGAGCAGGTATTGTAAACAGACAAACATCCCCATCACGAATCTCTAAATAAAATAAAGATGTTACACTTGAATTACATGAATAGGACTGTAGTTAACGTAGAAACAGAATTAAGACAATCGCGACTGACAATGAGTATTATGAGCAACCGTCGCTACGGTGACCAAGCGCAAACCTATGAGCCGCGCGGTCATTACTTGTAGCACTGACAACGAGCCGCAAACACGGCTGCATGTATGCCCTTATCGACAAGTATTTTCTGCATTTATGTCTCGCAACGGTGTTGCGTATAATTTTAAATTGCATTACTATTATTTTTTCTTTTTCATTATGATCGACGACTTTGCCTGTTGATTAAAATTTTGTAATGGACGTTCGTGCTGCGTTTATGTACTAGAGAGGAAACTTCTTAACTCTCTGGTTGCAGGACAGATTCCTGCTTCGAAATTTGGAGGCAGCACAGAACGCTCACGTAGTGATGAGAGATTCGAGAAATTTTCCGTAGCGCCGCCAGTTGCGGAATAGTGAACTAATGGCTCGATGAGAGATACAAGGAATTTTTCCTCACAGTTCTTTTTTTTTCTTTTTTTTCTTTTTTTTTCTAACCGATTTTCCTGGCTTGCAATTATATTTACCAAGGAAGGCTCCTAGACTTTAGTCTGTTTAGCCCTTAACAGTAGGTGTTACTTTTTATTTAACGTCGCTTGTATTTTATTATCCTTGCGACGGAGCCTAGCGATGTGCGATTAAGCAAAGCACGTGAGAAGAACTCAGAGGTGCTTGTATCAATTAGCATTGACCGGGACTCGAACTCGGGTCCCGACCCCTACCGATCGAGTCATCGCCCGGCTTCTTCCTCACAGTTCTCCAGCCACGTCAGCGCCGTCTGCCGGTCTAAATAGAAGTACTCTCTTCATCTCTGTCAGTAGTCCAGTAATCCATTCTATACAATGCTATTTTCCAGCTTTATGAAGGAGAAGGTGGCGATATGCTAGCTTTGTCAGATACATGTTCTCTAGCCCGTATATTGAAGGACAAACGATATCTATCGGTATGTTTCAACGGCGCTGTTAAGTCGCATGCTCGCTGTAAGTTCGTCGGCTGGTGGTTCAGATCACTCTCACGCTGGGACGTGGTTTATCCTCGTGCAGGGCCCTGCTCGACTCGAACACTGGTTACCCGAGCAGAATCTCACTTTTGCTCTCAATTTTTCATTAATTTCCGTTCTTATTTTCATTTAAAGTCAGTTCACTATTAGAGTCAATAGTTAGAATTTAGTTCGAAATCGTACGCAATAGTTTCCCATAGTTCGACCGTATAATAGATGAGTAATTTAACGAGGAAGGGGTTGGCGGGTATTGTCCGCCGGCCGGGTCTCGATAGTAGTCACCTCCACGTGGTGAGACCTGGGACGGTATCTTTTGCAAAGTCTAATATTTGCAAAAGGTACCAAGCTAAGAACTACTACTTAGTCTAAGAATTTCTGTATTTAAAATTGTATGTTACATTGTAATAATGAAATCGAATTTAACTTCCATTAATAAATGAATGAAAATAAATCTCTGTATTTTTATTTTGCGATCCTTCCTTTCATTTATCATTTGCATTTCTTCGTTTGAAAATTTCGGATGCATTACCAAGAGGAGAAGTGGAATTGGCTTTCCCGAATTGGCCGCATGGTGCAGTACTTTCCTGGCACACTGAGAACAAAGGCATGAGCACTCTATTTCTCTCCGGTACTGCTGGTAGTAAACATCTTGGAGACGATATTTTTTAGTAAACAATTAAATACTATAAGGAAGCATGGCTAATCCGAATTTAACTGATATGACAGAGGAAGATGCTGCTGATTTACAATTTCCGAAAGGTACGTCCTGTTCTTTAACTCAGTAATATAGAAGCAGAATATGTTTGTCTGTTTCTAACCTATAATCGTAATGTTTGTAATCCTTTTTTGAGACTATATGTTATTTTGTGTATGAATATCTGACGGTGTTACACGTGCAAATAGTATTTTGTATCTTTATGCGGCATGGTTACGATTATCCTCTTTCAGACTGCTCATCGAGTGTAAGAGAAAAAATCGAGCATGAAATAGAACTCGACGTGTCAGTCATGAAGGATGAAATCATTCACACTTCAGACCCAACATGCCAAATTTGCAAATCTACCTTGACGGAGCCGTATATTCGTTGTGCTACGTGTAGTAACATGGAACTGTGTCCCCCTTGTTTTTCCAATGGATCAGAAATCGGCAGTCATAGAAATGATCATGATTATATCATTATCAAGAATGAGTTCCCCTTAATCGATGGCAGTGATTGGACGGCGAGACAAGAATTAGAGTTCTTAGACGTTTTACAGGAATGTGGTTTCGGTAATTGGGCTGACATGGGAAAGAGAATGCAAAGGAAATCAGCAGAAGAATGTAAAAATCATTATCTGCAACATTACATTAATGATCAGACTCTATCAGGATTGCCAAAAATCAAAGAAACAAAAGCTAGTTTATTCGGTTCTGAACCTATTCCTTATCTATACAAATTGCAAGATTTAGAAGAACCACCACGGTTTGCTCCTAATAGTCTTAATTGTAAGCTGCTAGCTGGGTATAATCCTGCAAGATCCGATTTTGAAATCAATTTTGACAATCATGCCGAATTATTGATCTCCGATTTAAATTATGATGAATTTGATAAAAGCGATGATAATTATGAATTAGGAAAGGCATTGCAAGTAGCCATAGTACAAGCATATAATAATAGACTGAAGGAGCGTATGAGAAGACGTAAAATTATACGGGATCACGGGTTGATCGCATTTAGAAAAACAATATCGTGGATACAGCGATATGAGTGCACTATAACCAGAACGCTTGCAGAGAGACTGTTGATTTTTATGCAACTACTCGGGGGTATAGAATTTGATTATTTTATGGAAGGCCTGCACAGAGCAGGAGAGCTTAAAAATTATCTGAATAAATTATTTGAATTTCGCAACAATGGGCTAAAACATTTCTACAGTGTGCCTATTTTCCAGAAATTGAATAAAATTAGACAGGAAAATGAGAAGGAAAGGAAACAATATTTAAATAATCCTGAGTACAGTTGGAAAAGCATAGCTCCAGGTTGCACAATTAATTTCAGTAATCCCATTTCAAACGCGATGTCACAACGAAAAGCCGCGCCACCCCTTGCAATTAAAGGTCTTCCAGGATATGAGAGATTGACGCCAGCTGAGAAAGAGCTTTGTTCAGTTACTCGTATAGTACCTACTAATTACCTTGATTTTAAACAAATTTTAATTACGGAAAGTAAGAAGAGTGGTTCCTTGAAATTGGCACAAGCGAGGGTTTTACTTAAGATCGATGTGAATAAAACGCGTAAAATATACGATTTTCTTACGGAAAAAGGATATATTAACAAACCAACTCAATGACTCACAGTTTAATCCAGTGCAATCATCAAAATTTTGTACGTGTGTATGTTTTGAAGGGCTTGTGATATTATGTATTAAGATTTATTTATGAATAAGAAGGTAGAATAAGAAATTCAACTCAATAATAATGAGTGCACGACGAGATGACCCTTAAGTCCTATTAATTTTTATAACGGCAAGAGGCTACCAAGTCATACGCACATGGAACATGTAAAAAATAACATGACAAAGAATAAATTGTGCGCACTAATGTATCTGTCTAATACTATTTTTGAGTTTTGTACTGTGAATACCTGATATACATATAAGATGTATTATTTTATAAATCGTGATTAATAAAACACATATTTGAAATTAACAATAATCGATATTTGATAAAAATTATCTTCAAATTAAATTAGTATTATGAATTCTACATTTAAAGACGATCGTCATCAGGTAATAAATATTCTATACCCCCTTATTTTCTTTAGAATTCGAAAACGCAGAGACTCTCTTAATCTCGGAAGTATCGATGTTGTTGGAGCATAGGAAAGCACAAAACGAATCGGCAGAGGAGGAACAAGAATTCTCAGAAGTTTTTATGAAAAGTTTAACTTATACAAATAGATTTCGTCGTTTTAAGAACAAAGAAACCATCGCGGCTGTGAGGAAGTAAGTAACGTTCTGTACTGATAATGCACATTGCGAATTACTTTTTCTAATAGGCATCATTTAATTCTTTGCTTTAGTTTACTTATGCAGAAAAAACTACATAAATTTGAGCTGGCGTCGCTGGCGAATCTCTGCCCAGAAACGCCGGAAGAGGCGAAAGCGTTGATACCCAGTTTAGAGGGGCGATTAGAGGATGAGGAACTTAGGACGATACTGGATGACATACAGACAAAGCGATCTCTGCAATATTAAATTGCAATTCAAGTTATTCTGTGATCATTTTATACAACTTTCAATAAAAAATATTTTCTCTTGTAACAATATATGATTGATTATTGCGTGCTTTCCTCGTTTACTCGTTTAAAATGCATAATAATAAGAAGCGTCAAATAATATATACGTATTTTCACAAGTTTGTTTTAAATACGCAGGACACAAATATTCTAATGAATTTTCAAATGTACATTTCTTACATTTAATCTGCATATTTTTTTTTCTACTTTGGAGCTAAACTTACGATAAATAATGACGTAATTCCAATGAACGACCTAAAGGTATCAGAAGCAGCTAATCTTAAAACTGCAACCGCACATTACCACCAGATAATTGCACATATACAGTTGACTGTACATGAGAATGTATCCTCATTATCACCGTCCTATGCATATGTATATTCCTTGAGCAATCATCGTTGAAGGAGTTTTCTCCCGAGTTTTTTACCCGTTTTCTCTTTTCGCTTGTTTCACCCAATAAATTTTCGATGTATGAATGATGTGACATATAATTTTATGCTACCTACTCATTCGCTTAGAATAAAAAGATTATTGAACAGTGGCATAGTAAGCGCGACATGGCAGAGAACTGACCCATCGACGTTCCTCTTTTCTTAGCACGAAATGATACGCCGTCCTCAACACGCGTCGAATCGTTCTTGATAAGATAAAGGAATGAAGAACTGCTTTCATTATGTAAAACATATTATATTTTGACACATATGAATTAACGTGTTTTTGGGGGAAGTCCTTACGAATGTTACTAAATCATGATTACTAACTATATTGGACAGAAAGCTGTTATTCATATTTGCGTTCGTGTTTATTGATTAACGTTCGTACATGCGTGCGTGTAAAGAGCCTAAAAATGCCTTAAGCCTTAAAAAGTCTTAAAAGTATGTAATTTTCCATCGTTTTCCGTGCTAACATTTGCGAAAATGAGACAATCGAATTGTCCACTTTCGGCCGTTTTCCTTTATCGAAACTGCCAATCAACATCGAAATAAGGACTGAGGCTATATTTAGAGAATACATCAGTTTCATACACGTTTCTCGTCTATTTGCTCTATTCGTTGTCCATTTACGTTAATCGCGTGTGTGCCATTGAGAGGGTGAATTCGCCATAGGCGGTACACGATAATCGGTCCTTCGATTACTCCCACGAAGAAGAGCCTTTTAAGATAATTACAATAACCGTAAATCGTGCTACTGTAATAAACTAGAAGAAAATACTGTTTTCTACTATAGCACGAACCTTCCCGACACTTAGAAGAAGTAAGATAGTAGAAATCGAATTAATTAAGAAAGCAACATTATCTGAACGGTTGCAAACTGATCAGATGGGTAGCTGGATAGGAAGATTATCTTTGAACTCTGTTTCATGAGTGTTAATAACACTTATTTCGTGCTTAATTCGATCTTGGTCTGATTACTTAATCTTAAATTATTATGATATTTTAGCCTTTCTAGTTAAAACGACGTTTAATACGTATTGAGTAACATAAACACGTTGGACGTGTATTTTCACGTCTTGGGTTTGTATGTGTTGCAATACTACCGAGATCGTTAAAGATAAGTTGTATCGTACTTTGTAGACTGTAGGGACGTCGTAGCTTGCGATCAAGTAATCATAAAGTACGAAACCGCATGGGACACGTTCCCAATCGTTCGAGTTAGTATGTACTATTTCTTAGTATTAACTCCGTTGTCTTTGAGAACGTGGACGTGATCTCTCTGTCCAACTCACATCCCGGAGTTTCTTCGATCCAGCAACTAAGTATTTCGATGCTCGCTCCGAAACGATGTCATTTTCTGGAAATTGTCTGGTGAATGGGCTCGGAATAGCTAACGTTCTCGAATGTACAGCCTACAACGAACTTACTGAAACGGCCGACAAGGCTGTGTACAGTCCATACCGGCCAATCGATGGAATCAATTTGCATAATGTATACACGCGAAAGCTTATGTTCCACAATACTCTTCGCGGTACCGCTGTTGCGGTAGTTGTTTTCCTCATGATACGGAAGGCAAATGAAGGCTCGCACGCGCTTGTGTGCGATGCGATTAAAATTCTTGATAGAATTTTTGCGGTACGAAAGGAGCGTTTAACGAGTGCGCATTCACGTAGTATTTAACAAGCTGTACTAAATACCTGGATTATAATACTACATGCTGGGGAATCGAGCTAATAAATGCTCTCCTAACATTTTCGCTACTCTGTAGATAATATGCATGTGCATTAACATTCATTTATCTTTTCCTTTCCCAACTTGCAATTATGATTCATTATCCAATTTCTTTTAAACTGATAACACACTGACCTAAGCTTTTCCTCAATGTTCACGTTCTTTGAAGTATGCATCGATTCAATTAAAGGCTTTCCAATTCGTCGATATAATTATTTATTGCTTCATGCCCTGAAAGAATTGAAATCAATAAAGACTAGCTTCTTATCGATTGAACAAGGTACTTACCCGCTTCTGTGTATAATCTCATTTCAACGAGATGTACTTTCTTGTTCCACAGAGGACGTGACACACAGTACCCGATACGTACAGATTTGAAACAACAAGCTTATTTTTATATCTATCGAACTGGCCGGAGGAAAAAAAAACGGAATTTTAGTAGTAAACATGATTCGCGGTGCATCGGCCGTGCAAGGTAATTCTCAATCAAGCGATGGCGCGAGAGTTTCGTCTGCATTCGGTCGGTCGAGCCTCGTGATTGGCCGAGCAGGGAGCAGCGAGCGCTGCCGAAGCTCGTCGTAGATGGCCGAACGCACGAAGCGCCAGCGCCGAGCCTGTGCGGAGCGCTCAGGTCAAAATATATTCAGTATATTCTAAACAAGCGCGCGACGTGCTGAGACGTTTTGTTTGCGCGCCCGGATCCGTGAGCACCCGCGGCGTATCGGAACGTTTTGAATATTATACGTAAGATTTCTTTTGTAAATCGGTGACCGCGATCGCTGCTAACCTGTGTGCAACCCGTTCGAACCTAAATCAACAATTCGCCCGATCGCGACAAATCGTACCGCTCTCGAAATCGAGGTTTCAAGTAATTCGTAAGAAAGAAACACCGCGACAAATTACGGAAGATACGAGAGGAGAGAGAGACTGCCAAATGTGAGTTCGGTACTATACGCGCCCGCGATCCGCACTTAACCTTCTCTCTCTCTGTCTTTCTGTCTACTCACCTCTCTCTTTCTCATTCGATTCCTTTTCTCGCTCGTTCTCTTTCTCTCCTTCCACTTCTCCGTTTCGTATGCACATATACACGTTTCCCTCGGTCAATTTTCTCTCTCGCTCCATTTTGAACGTCTCATCCCTTCTCTAACTACTTCTCTCTCTCTCTCTCTCCCCCTCTCGCTCTCTCTCGTTTGCTCCGACGTCGACTCGTGAGGTCAGTGCCTGCTCGATCGGATCCTGAGCAGGAACACACACCGTAGGAAGAGGACGATCTCCCTTGTCGCGAGACTTGGAGCCACACACGCGCGCTCGCCACGCATGCAGCCACGCACTTTCCGAAACGGGGAAACGAAAAGAAAAGAGAAAAAAGTTTCTCGTCCTTAACGCGCGAGAGTTTTTCTCTCCCGGGCATCCGTGGTAAAAACTGTATCAGTGAGAGACGTACGCCGGGCAGGGATGAAGTTCAAAAATCGGCGGGTCACCCCGTGTGTGCATTCGCGACGCGACGTCGGCGGCCAGTGATACGCGTATCGTCGCCGATCGAGGAATGAAAACGTTTTCGTCCGTACGAAATTCTATATGTAAACGCATGCATTACTCTGTTCTGTGGTGATCGACGTGTGAGACGGCTTCCGTATCTCGTACGTTATATGTATAACCTATCAAGTGCAGGAAACTCGTGCTTATTATCTCTAGCTACATATACTTTTCTCGCGTCGCGTTTTCTATTTCATTCCGCTTCTCTGTTTTTCTGTGTCCCATTCCGTTTCCTCGCTGTACTCCCTCTTTCCTCCTCCTTCTCCTCCACTGTCCCCTATCTCTCATTTCACGTCCCCGTCTCTCGACCCTGCGGCTCCTCTCCTCGCGTTCGCCGCTTCTTCTCGCGACAACTATTTTTTTACTGACCGAAGACGAAGGAGCCACGCGAGTGTGTTATCACGGGATGATGGAACGGGAAAACTCGGCGTGAAGAATCGACAATTTGAAGTTTGTGTTTATGTTTATGCACTTAGAGACGGACTGGCCACACGCGACTTTGAAATACCGAGGAGGACGCGAAAAGAAACAACCGCCCCCTCTCTGGAATACATCTGTTCTCACCGATCTTACCGAAGACCAGAGAGGTGAGTACTTTTCTCTTTCTTTATCCATTCTTACGTCTCGACGACATTCTCAAACCCGTTGCCATCGCCGCGTCTTACTCTCGCTAACTCCCGTGACGCATTATTAAACTGCATGTTACGTGTTGTACCTATGTACGTATGTACACGTGAAAAAAGCGCCAGTTGTAGCGAGACACAGCTGGTGTCATCTCGTATTCTCATCTCCACCGTGCCAGGATGTTTTTGATCGTCAACTGCATTTTATTTTTCAGATTTATAAGTTAGACGAATTGTTTCGAGATTCATTGTCGAACCGTTTTCTAGATAAGCCGTTAGATATATCCCTTTTGGCTCGATTTGCTCGGAACAACTAACTCGTACGTTATTGACGCTCGACGAGATGTTTGGAAGTTAATGCAGCCAGATATTATTCTTCCCGTTGACGTACGATCCACCTGACTCTTATCGGGAAGCATGATGCATCGGCGGGCGTGTAAATACGAGGCACGTTAACCTGAATGGGAAATCTCGAAGTATTCGTGTTTTTTTCCCCCGACGGTAGATTTGAATACGGTCGGGATCCCACCGCGGAACGTATGTTCTTTTATCACGCGAGCCAGAATTACTACCATGCAGATTCTTTATTATCCGCCTAACCCGAATCCGGCGGCATCGTCGTGATGCTTTTGTCACGCAAATGCCCGTAGTGGTGTGCCCGTGGAATTATTCTAGCGTCCATTGTTGCTATTAGGTTCGCGTAGTTCTATTTCTATCGTGGCAGATGTTCACGCGCACGAGGCTTTGTACATGCAAATATTATCGGGCCACTTTGTTGTGAATGAAACCGCGGCGCACTTACTAGTATCGCCGTTGTCACTAATAATAAATAGCTAGTGGAACGTTTACTCGTGTCTCGGATCGCGAGTGCCTGTAAATACGATCCGGTCGAAGAACAAGACTAAACTAAAATTGACCAGTTCTATTATGTTTCTTACCGCATTCGATCGACGTGTAAAGTAGGTGGGTTTGTTTTATTCTTTTTACGCGCGACTATATGTAAAAGGACGCTTATTGATCGATTATTTCTGAGCACTGTCACTGGCATCCGTCACGCAGGCCAGCTATGTAGACGCGACACGCGCTTAATATTGAGCAAGCGTCAAGACCGGTAGGGAGTCGAGCATATCGTCGCCGAACGTTGTTTTGACGCATCAACGCAATGAATAGATTTTCTAGTAAATTTAATTTCTACTTAGGCTTAGCGCTGTGACATTCCATATATTATTATAATTCAGAAAGTAAAGTGTAAAATGGTCATTTTAGAAAAATAATAAAATCGAAAACATGGATGTAGGAGATAATGAATTTATCCTCTTAAACAAAAGACACATGGTCACCGTGATGATAACTGTTAACACAACTGAGATCGAATGCATTCGAGGGGCGACAACATATTTTGAGGAGATCGTATATTTAAAAGGATTTTAGATTTTCAAAATGAATAATTTCTATAAAATATGATGTGCCCCCTTGTGGTTATGATTTTCAACCCCCTGTACGTAGAATTGTTGACCTACTTAGGTATTGGTCGGTCGACGAATGGAGAAAAATTAATGTATTGTTAATTTAAGATGCAAACGATTCGTGCGGCATTGATACAGAGACGAGAGTTATTAGTAGGAATTAGCATACAGGAGGAAGCAAGAATCATCTCGGATTTGTTTTTCTTATTTGAAATTTATGTGCTCGGTAATATTCCAATAAATCTGTTCGCGGGATGAATACGAAATAATTTTCTTCTCTTAAATCAAACTTGTTTGCTACCGAGATTTGATTGTAACGTTTCTCTCAGTAGAGTGCATGTATATCATCAAGTGAATGACATCCCTGACATTCTTTAATGGATTCATTTAGGTACTTGTTCAAATAGTGTTTCCTCTAACTCATCTTTGCTGTTTTACTGTTCGAATATTATCAACTATACTCTTAGTTCCTAATCTTTCTAAGATCTACCAACCTATGGATAAATTGAAATAGATTCTGTATAACTTGGAAGTAGCAATCAGTATCCTTCTGGTAATAAAAGATTAAAGGTTCTAAGAAGAAAACGAGATAATTAAAGAAAACATTATAGCAGTTTGCTAGTGACAATTATTTATCTCTCGTTAATTTGTACATATTGTGGTACATCGTGTTAGCAAGATGTATTGAGATACATACGTGCAATGTGCACGTGTAGGTATCTAGGTATCTTGTTTCACATGTACTTACCGTATTACATCATTAGCGGACATAGGGGAGGTTTTATTGCACTAATAATTTATTCCATTACATTCTTGGAATTAACTGTGCTAATTATTATAATTCAGAGATAATGATTGATAATAACAATGACATATTTCATCACGCAGTAATTCGAATAAGCATTCTGTTGAAAATCAATTCCACGCAGTAATTCCAAACACAATTAAATGAAATTTCATTCGTATTATGATCAAGGAAATAGAGTAGTAAGCATCATCGGAAACTTGTTGCACTGATATCGATGGAATCTAAAACGGGAGCCAAGAAATTTGTGTTCATGTAACTAATTACAAAAAAGCAATCTGATATTTTAATTTCCTCCGTGTTTGTATCGATCTTTAAGTTATTGTAGATCAGGAGGAAGTAGGTAAAAAGAATGATTCACGAGTGTGTTTCAAGTTAACGTGACGCTCTCCATAGTCACAGATCGCAACAAGTGTCTCATCTCGCGGGATCAGCGTGTTTACTTCCTTCGAAGCAATGCGAATTTTACTTGACTACTGCGCTCAACGCGCTCAACTGAAAGTTTCGCGAAAGCGCGCAACGTTTTAATCACGTTCGCATAAACTATAAAGAAACTCGTAGAGATTCGGTTATCTCCCGTAATAACTTCGCACGATCGTGCTCACGAATATCGAGTGCGCGGAAGACTCAAGGTTCGAATCACATCGTTTCTATTAAATTGAATTCTACATGATCGAAATTTATTGATGATAAGATAAAAATATAGTTGCACGTGATGCGTGTTGGAATTCGAGCAGCGAGGAAAGAACGCTGACTGTACGGGTTGCATCGTATACACGATGACGTGTTAAAATCCTCTTCGGATAAATCTTTTATTCACTTCATAAGATACTGGCATCACCGGGACGGACATCATGATCCAGAACTGAAAAAAGTCCTTACAGGAAATTATGTAATCGGCCGGATACACTATACCTCTCACGTATATGTATTTGCCTGGGTACCTATCACCTATGACAGGAAAAAAGTTGAACCGGAGGCACCGGTTACGCGCGTGATCTCATTCTGTCAAAAACTTGCTTTCCTGTCTTAAATATCGCTGAATTTTCGGAGGGAACAGTCATTCGTGTAAACTCTACTTTTTTTTAGAAAATGGAAAATGTTCCTGGTACTCTTTAAGAAGTTACTAATAAATGTAGTCACGACAGAAATTACATAGACACCAGGAGTTATTAATGTTTAGGATTATATTCCTCTCTTTTATTTGATGCAGTTAACACCTCTTGATTTAATTCCTCCATGTGTATACATCCCATTCACATTTAGAAATCGTACTCGGCGATCATTTTCATTTTCACACAAAACGCTCATTATCAATGAAATACTTTTTTCACTTACAACACGTCCAAGCGATTCGAGCACGAGAAAAGTTTCATAACCATAACCGGTCCGAGCAAAGTTCACAGAAGCTTGTAACACGATGGCTACGAAATTTCCGAAAGGTCATTGCCAGCCAGGGTCAGTAGGTGAATTCTACAGGATGGCGGTTGCTCCCCCGTACCGAGGTAGCTCCTCGTTAACAGATCGGACCAGAGCGCTGGGAATGAGTCTGCTGACGGTAGAACAAACATCAGTGGCGGCGGCCGCATTAGTCAGTCACATCTGTCAATAATTATTATCATCGGGCACGTAGCGGCAGACGACGTTCGCCGAGAAAATGCGAGGCGAGGCGGCGATATCAACGACCCGCAGATACGTCGTTAAGACAGAGAAGAAACGATTAACAAGTGTGAGAACGGGAGAGCATAGAAGTGAAAGAACTTACCGACGATGAGTCGGGAAAAATGTACGCGGGAAAGAGAGAGAGATATAGAGAGAGTCTGCGAGGAGCGACGTCGGATTATTTATCCATAGTGACTTATAGATCTCCGTGACGTTTGTTTCGCGCACGTTCACGGCCGTTATCAGCCGATCGAAAATTTCGAGGGAATATTTCTTCTCCCGGCTTTATTCATCTCAAGTGTCATTCACGCGGATGTTGAATTATTGAAAGTGCACCGCGTCGACGTTGTTATCGATGCGTCTCCATGGATGTGTCTGTGTATGCCTGCGAGATGTTTACGCGTGATAAGCATTACGGAACGAGGAAAAGCCGGTAGCGATGTTGGCCGAGGAAACGATCTGTTAGTGGCCTTTTCAGCGAATTCGAATTCGACTAGATGCGACCACGCCGTGTACCCGTTCGACGATATTTCCGTCCGGGGCTAAATGTAATCAGTCGGAAGAGGCTGATATGACGTTGCCTGTTTATCCCGTTATTACGCGTTTCCCGCGAAGAAAATAAACGTCGAATACATTTTTTTTTCAACCGCTACTCTCTTTACTCGTATCGGGGCATCGGTTTTTCTATCGATGCGTCGGCACGTTGATTGTTCGTAGAACGTGCTCGTATATGGAGAAATCAGGATTTTCGTCGTAAAGCTAGCAATTTCCACGCTCGTTTCAGCGAAATAACATTCTTGCTTTTTCACTTGATTGCTTTCGGCGAACTTTCGATCGTTCCAAGGAGAATGGGAGATAGTACGGGGCAAATAAGAGGAAAGGGGGGAAAAAAGAAGGCATCGCGATACACAATGAGCGAATGAGGAACGTCGCGATTTGTTTTTCCCTTGTACCTAACACTTGAATATCGATATCGACGCGGAGCGGTCCAAGTTATTGATGAAGCACTTACGCGTTGATAAGCGATTATCGCTCGAAAAGACGTATGATGTAGTCGAGACGTTATTTTTCTCTGAATATTACGTTATCACATGTTCTGGCTATTTTAAATGTTAATGCTCCTCTAAAGGAGACAGTTTTATCGTCAGAGCATAATTTTATTTTTTATTTTACGCCGAACGATTCGCTTGAACTAGCCAATTTTTATGGGTCGTTCTTTTTCAATCACGTCATACGAACTAATATCCTATTTTCTGTATCCTAAGCATTTTTCCTCGAATCAAAGTGCACAGCTGTATGAAATCCGGCACATATTGAACATATTAACAACGTAACCTTGCTATTTCCGAGCGTATCAAAATTTTGACCAATTCTTCACGAGTCAATTTTATTATTTTCACTGTACTTTTGGATACGGTTGTGAGAGTTCAAGGGAGAATAATTTGCAGGATTATCCGATTTGAAAATTGCGTGGGAGATTTCACGTGCTTCAGGATTCTGACGTGTGCTTTATAATACTTAGGTACACGTAAAAATATGGGAGTGTAGAATAAACGGATTTGCGGAGTTTCATATTTTACGATTTGGCTTAGGTAGTTTCTATTAGAGGTATTTTGCATTCGGGATTAGTTCGATTTTCCCATTTCACTTAGCAGCTTAAATCTCGTGAGATTTTTTCGTACTCGTACGAATTCAGGCAATTACCGTATCAAGCCTGTTTATACGATTTTTATAGAACAGAATTAAAATGGCTAGCGTAACGACCGAGGTAACAGGAGGATTACTTGAACTTAAAATATGTGGAAAATTCCTTCCGTACTTCCTTGTTAGACATTTAAACATAGTTATTTAATTATTATCCGTTTCGCACATTTATTACGTAATTAACGTATCGAAGTTCACCTCGCCACGGACAATATTTATCTTACTAATATCCATTTACGTAGGTGCCCGCGGTTGCTTATTGACAGAAAACTAAATCATTACCAAATAAAACGTACTCCCAATGACAAGATCGCTTAATCGATTTTCAATTATCCCCTTGTTTCACGTTCGAACGATTTAACGCGTTCGCGGAATTTTGCGCGTGAAAAAGGACGCGCTCGAGAGCGTAAACACGCAAGTTCGACGCGTGTCGTTAACCTCGTTCGCGCAGGTGGGACTCCGATAATAATAACGCTGAATCGGTAATTGGCATTGTTGGCTAAACAGAGCAACGCGGCGCGATGCAAGATGAGGTTGTCGTTCCGTACCGACGACCTATCATTTGTCATTCATGACTCTCCCGCTATTATGGATTAGATCTTAATGAACTGATCGTTCGAGGGACTCAACCGTTGACGGCGCGAGGCTTAGGTTCGATCTCGTCGTAAAACGAGTTTCACTATGCCACGCCGGTCGCGTGCGAATTTTATTAACCCCTTCGCGGATGACATATTTCGCGTCGTCGTTCACCCGAGATATATCTCGCGACGGGCGTCGCGTCGTTTATGCGAAAATTATTCGGGATTGATCGAACCCGAGACATTTCGTTAAATTGCGAAATATTGAGAAACTCAGGTGAAAATCGATGAATGCGATACAAAAGATACAAAAGATAGATTATCTTGCTTCGGGTAGGAGGAGAGAACTCGGAATTACAATCGAATACGACGAAGCATAATCAGTTTATCTACGTTATAATTAGCACGTTGATAACAATTTTTCTTAGCTTCAAGTTCGACGTAGTAACTTCGATTCCAGTTAAATAATTACGAAACCGGGATAGATGAGATTCGAAGCTAATGTGAAATCTATTTGAAGTATGTAGACGTATTTACATACTTGAGAACAATCGACGGTCATTAGTCGCGTCGACATCAATGATCTCGCGATTAAGAATAAAAAACCGCGCAGCCGGTGATGATTAATCGCGTACCGTAAGTATTGAGTATCATTACCATAAGTAAGTATATCAATAATGTGGACCGACGCGATGAACATCATCAATATTAAATTAACCCGAGGCACGAACGGTCTCTCCGCGAACTGAAAATTCTCGTCGGAGATTTCTTTCGCGATCCCGCGTTACACGCGGTGATTCATGGGACGAGTGGATACGATCGGAGAGAGGCAAGAAAACCGGGAGGAGCAACGTGATTCGCAAGACGTACGCGATGGACGGGAAGAAAACTTGCCGCGAGACGTCATAACGTGAAATTGATATCCACGGAGGGAAATGATCGAAGTGTGATTAGGAGCGTTTCGATATTGATTTGAAAAAAGTCGCGTGAAATCCGTGAGCAGAAGCTGAAAACGTGGCCCGAGGTCGGAAACTTTTTCGATCGGAATGCCATTGCGATTTGTCATACACATTTTAATGAATGTTCGCGGCGAGACGCGAGTCGACTCTCGTTGCGCAAAGAACGACGTTAACAATGTCGGATGCCTGAGATGTTCGCACGTGCCTGGATTTTATGGAAAACCTTTCGACGTTCGGCCGGTCGTGAAAAAAAGGAGCACTATACGACTGGGATGACATTACTCGAATTCCTTCGATCGGGAATAGACGAGCATTAAAACATCCTCTCCGGCGCTTGTCTGCCGGCCGCAGAAACTCGTTCGATGAATCACTGCCGCGTTTTCTCGTCGCGCGGGTAGGTAGCTACATGAAAATGCTAATCGCCGCGGATGGCAGCTGCGCGCGGGACGATAATGAACGCTCGCTGTTGCATCTCGAATTCGCGAGTACGCATGTCACGTGCGAATCATTGAATCCGAACGCTCCGCTCGAATCGAAGCGGTCTAGGCTCCGAGGTACACGAAGCAACCGCGTAATCAGATCCCCGGGGGACGAGGGGTTTCTATTCAAAAAATAGCTATGAATATCGTTAATAACTGGGGTGTTCGTTGCTTCTGTTGCAAGGAATCAGGTTACGAGATCCAATCAGTCGAAGAATAAATGAAGGGCGTTAAGGCCGTCCACGTTCATTAACGGAAGCCACTGAATAGCACGGATGAAGGGGAAAAGATCGGACGGTGTTTCTGTGGAAGAAAGTTTTGTTATTAAGCGGACAGGCTATACTTGACTGAAACAATCGTTCCCTTTTCAGTTTCCTACGATTGGATTCTGTGCAATACATTTCATTTGAATTAGAACAGGGAGCCAAATTTAATATTAGAGTCCTCGTGTATAATTTGTTATGTTTATGCTTAGCACTGGAACTGAGAGTTAAGAATTTTCACGTAATTTATGCCAGTTTTGAGTCTCGTCTTCGATGTAGTTTTAGTTATGCCAAGAGAAACAGATTTTATTAGCTATCGAAACTTTTCTAAGATTCTTTCATCGAGTACATAAAAATGATTAAGGATACCTGTTGTACTTGCCACAATACCGTCGATCTTCCTGTTTTGCGCAAAAACTCAGCCGGCGTTAATCGACGTTGGGAGCCGTTAGACGCGGGTTCGAACAGAGCGCAAGGAGATCTGGCCGGATTCCAGAAGCGTCTGGCGGAGGCGCCGGTTTTATTGTCTCTCGATGGCTTTGCCCACGCGATCCGCGGCACTTAATTGACGTGCCTTGGGCTAATGCCTCCGCCAGACACGCGTTGTTCGCGCTCAGACTTTGTAACGAGAACGAGTCGATTGTGCGACGAAAGCCGATCGTCGATACTGAAAACGAAATCGCGACCCTTTTCATGGCACATGCCGTCGAAAATCAATACGATCATCTTCCCTCGTGAACGTCAATGCAAACAGACAGAGAACCTCTGAAAACACAGTATTCTTTCGTTTACGATTTTCCATTCGATTTCCAGCGGAAAATACAATTGGGAAATTTCTCCGGCAAGAGACCGTTTATACGGTTTCTAACATTAATCACAGCAGTCGTGACTCGTTGAATTCGAGAGAATCACACTCGACCTCTCGCCCATCGAAACCTTTTACAAATCGTGGCCACGCGATTTCAATTCGTTTAGAGCTTGTTGC
This sequence comes from Ceratina australensis, assembly GCA_004307685.1. Lineage (NCBI taxonomy): Eukaryota > Metazoa > Arthropoda > Insecta > Hymenoptera > Apidae > Ceratina > Ceratina australensis. The sequence goes on along the minus strand of SHCU01000276.1, from coordinate 108,497 downwards.
ACACGGTTAAGGGTAAGCTCGGGAAATACATATATCAAACGATCTCGCAGCGCGTTAAAGTATCCTCGAAGTGGCACGACTCCGTACCCAGGGATAGAATAAGCCACTAGATATGTATCTATGTTGCATCGATAATTTGTAGCTCGGAGCTCGAACCAATTACAAATTATACACGCGTGTAAACTATTACGGAAGCCTCGCGGTATCTCGCGTACGGATCGGGGTCCGTGGAAGACCCGCGGAGAAAACTCGCGACCGTTATAAACGATGGGCTACGAGCATGAAATTACGTCTTTTAAGCATAATGCGTGCGCGGTTCGCATGTTGTTCGCCGTCGCGTCTGATTATCCGTGTAAGTGCACCGGGTATTTAACGCTCGTATAAAGAAACATTTTTAGAGAAGCGCCTACTATATGGTAGCGTTTCAACCGTTTTTTGCTGCGTTCAACCACGGATACTCGAACTTGTATTAAATGTCAATTCGCCTCTAAAACGATGTTCGAAGGATAATCAAAGTACAATTATTATTGTTATAAAAAACATATTTTTAAACGCGTATTAATTGTAGCCAACAATTCGGAGCTTGTATCGTTATTTCGTGACATGTGCTTCCAAATCATTCCGGTACGATATAAAACCACGTAACGTCCGTAAAAGTCCCTTCGTCTTCCCTGTACGAGTGTTGCCGTACGATATCTTCCCCTGGAGTCCGTCCGTAGGTACGGGAGAAAAAGAGAAGGTTGCGGACGCGATCGAAGTTGAACGACAGCTCGTAACGTCGAGGCTCGTACACTAAATGGACACCCACGCCCACGTGAAACGCGCCGGGCACGTGTGCCGTTTTTCGAACACACGTTTATTATACATTTTTATTGGCCACGCTGCGCCGTCCGGTTAAACGACTGTTAAAAGATGCAAAATCGCGGAAGAATTCGAATCGCTCCGAGCAAGGTCGTTCCTCGTCCTTTCATTTCAATAACTTCTAGTTTACCGTATATAATATGGCATGAGGACGCGCTTGATAAGTATGTTACGAGTGCTTTAACTTCGTGACGCACGTTTTTTATTAAACGTTTTACTTTTCCTATGTTCGATGTAAAGTATATTTAATTGGATGTTAACGAAGGTTTGTTCTTCTTGAACGTTTGATACAGTTCGAAGGAATTGGATCGAGGGATAGAATTAAATGAGCATGATGAAAAGTAGGTACGCGAGCATCGCCGAGTGCCGCGATGAAATTGTTCCCGAGGTCAAGTGGACCTTCTTGTTAGTTTATTGTATATAATAACAAGATAATCTGCACAAATGAATTCGATATCGGCGCGGAGTGCATAAATAGAAAATTGCTTCAAAGCGTCGACTCGAAATTATAATATTCGAGGAGTCCTTTCGAGTTCCCGTTTAAATATGATACATGTGAAATTGTTTCCAATTTATTATCGATAACGTGAATTATCAGTTTGAAACTGAATTTGCTTTTTAATTCGAAGATGATGTGCTTTCTTTGATAAAAAAAAAGGGACTGCTCGAGCACCGTTCTGTTGTTTGATAACTTATCGGTTCGAAAGTCAAAACCCGGTTTAGTACAAGATAAAGTGTTGCTTCATATGCGGCTTCATATGTGTTCCCTCGTAGTTACACGTCTGTTAGGACAAACGATACCAGCTGAATGAGAACGATATCCCGTCAGATGTCGACATTTTCTAGCTCCGCCGCTTCGCGAATTTCGTCGGTTCCATCTAGATTTTTTTTATTACTTACAGCGTAATTTTACGCCAGGGGTACTGTTATCTAATCTTCATTACAAACGAAGTTTATCTCGCAGACCGTTTTTCTGAAATTTTTTTCCTTTCATTCGATAATCGTTGAGTATCGAGTTTGTTGAAATTAGACGAGTAAACGGGCGATAAAAAAGAATCGAAAGTGTCTGCTCCCGGAAAATGCGATAATTTATTAATCTCTTTGCTCGTTACGTTGAACGCGATTGACCTACGCGCCGTATATGTATAACGCGATGATTATTTAAGGCATGGTCATTCAATCGGACTCTTCGCGTAAACATTATCGATAACTAATCGTAACGTAGCGGTTCTGTAATTACGGACACCCGGTTGAAATACACTGATCGGTCGGGATCGGTTCTGCGACCCATCGCGTATGGTTTGATGCGTGGATTTGCGTTCGAGGGGACGTAAATCTAGTAGACTATAATCTCTAGGTGTTGAATGGAGGCTAACACTATCTACTTGATTTACACTCTATAAATTCTCGATCGCGCTACCGTTGCGAGGGTTCGCGGTCACAAGAGAAAATATTTATTTCATCCCGTCGGATCGTGAATCAGACGAATTTTGACGTTCTTGACAATGCCGCGCGTTTTAGAGGACGCAGTTGGCCCATAAATTTGAAAGGATCTAAATTTGTCCTTAAACAAGGAAACTGTTGTGCGCCAGACAGCATTACTCGGGTACATACTTTTGCCCAAGGGAAAATGATAAGCATACCGGATTATTTGTATTCCAAACAAATATTACGCGGGGCAAAATTTAAAAGTAGCTTAAAACGATATAAATCATAACGTTTTATATGGGTGTAATAATCCTAGTGGCTTCTTAAAATAAAATTATATTTTAGAAAAGGTAGCTCGCCATCGTAGCATGTTTATTACATCTGGGGAAACCAGCGAACGTAATTTAATCGAATGTTAATCATCCGGCAAACCGAATTGCTTCTTTTACGTGACTTGCCAAAGTAGATTTAATAATTCGAAAGAGTAGATTTCTCCCCTCGGCTTTCAACATTTAATTACCATTCCTCCTAGGAAAAACGAATTTTTCCATGCCAATAACTTTTACCACTGGAGCCGAGGAACCCTTTCAACTCCGTAAAAGTTTCCACAGAATTCTTCTCTACATATTCTGGCCCATCGAGTGTCTTGTCGATACGAATAACGCGGCTCGTTCTGGCTAAACTTTATGCTCGATTTCCTCCCTTTTCCCCTTAGCATGGAGTATTCTTCTAACTTTGAGGAAAGTACATTAAGAATAAGTTGAATCTCAGTATACTTTAATCCAGTCATTAAAT
>SHCU01000276.1:92730-104129 GCA_004307685.1 Ceratina australensis | reverse complement strand
CTTCTAACTTTGAGGAAAGTACATTAAGAATAAGTTGAATCTCAGTATACTTTAATCCAGTCATTAAATCATTGTTTCCCCTCCCAGTTGGTTATCAATCCTGTTTCAGAACTATTCACATTGCTACGTGGCCTGGCGATTTTTTATTTCGCTAAGTAGATCACCCTGTATATCACAACGGCCTCGAAGGAGTCGAGAGCGCGCCTTTAAGGCCGTGGTGCACACGTCGACGCGGCCAGGGTGGTTGGCGGTAGGTCAATAAGCCTCGCTTTCAGCCAGATAAAACGCCCCTTTCTCTCGCGCGTCCGATCTTCTCGCTCTCGTACACGTGCTTCAACCGATTGGCACATGTAGCCACCAAACTTTGCCGCAACGAGTATAATTTCGGGATCTCCCCGTTGCCTTTTATCCATCTTTTACACCTCTCTCCGTATCTCCCTTCTTTTTTTCGTTCCGTCCCGCGGTCATCCTTCTTGGCTACTCGCTCTTCCCTCTCGGCCCCTGGCCTCCCTTCCCTCTTGTTTGTCCGGTCGTCTTTCGCCGGGATACGAGCATGCAAGCGTCATCCGCACGCCAGCGGTAGATTCTTCACGTGCACGGCCCAGTCTTGTCTCCTAAGTTCGAGAGCTGAGGCCTGCGAGCAGGTGCGCCGGTTACATTTTTACATTCCACTCTTGGCTCTCGTCCTCATCCAGCATTACGCGTCGGCCTCATCCGCCATGTCCTTCTCCTTGTCCTTCTCGCCGGACGGACTCGTTCTTTTTCCTCACCCTCCTCCTCCCCTTCTTCCGTCGTTTCTCCTTTCCTTTTTTATTCTTCCACCGGGCTATGTTCTTTTCTTCGACTTATCGTTGTGCCTACCTTTGAGACGATCCTCCGGCACATCGGAGCGTTAAGGCTAGTTGCGCTCGATTCTTTTTTCACGCAGCTTTTTAAACACATTTGATAGTAAGAATTTTTCGTTTGACAAACGGCCATGAAATTTCTCTAAGTGCATCGCACGCGGTTAAGATCTGATCGTAAAATTCTGTTCGTTTTATGTCGAGGCATTCGAGGCAGTCCGTGTAAATTGAGCGTATCGGAAATTGTAATTTCTGTTGCCATCGGGATCACGCATCAAGCACTCAAACGTGCCCTCGCATCGTGAGTCTGTGTATCCCGAAGCCCACTGTGTGCCGACTATGAAACATCTGGTCGCAGCTGATCCAATATTCCTTAATAAACGGGTCGTCGCCTAGGATATTGTGTCGTCACATCCTTTTGGGGATAATTTAACACGGCGACGATCGTCCACCCTCGGGAGTGGGATATTGCAGACTGACGTACATAGGAATCGAGTTGCGTGCAAACTGCTTACACCAGTCCCGCGGTAACTGGTACCCACCATCGTGAACAAACTCTGGTCACAGGTTGACCGGACGTTTGTCGAACAAGCCAAGATTGCTGGTCTCTCTGGCTGTGATCAAACACGGCTTTGCCCCGTGCACCGTTTCTGCATACTATCGCCCGCCTGCGAACATCTGACGTCGAATAAATTGCCAATTTCTGGTTATTCCTCGCTCAATGGTTAATTCAACTTTACATTCCTTCCCATAAAAATCGAAACTATTACAAACATGAATCAATATACGCAACGAGGTTTTCTTAACACTATTTCTATTATGACGTGTCGAAAGACACTTTTCAAATTTTAATCGAACATTATTCATTAAGTGTAATTATTTCTTCACAATTAATTTTTTTACTTTTTTTGTAATAGTTGTTGAATTAATTCAGCGATATCATTTCCCTCCAGCTCATCGTGGATTTAAAAAGTCACCTTTTGGTCGAAATAGGTATACACAAAATCGCGGTGGAAATAGTGTTAAATGCGATTTTAAAAATGTCCGTAAAATTTCTAAAGAGGGACTTTCGAAAATCTCCGGGCAACGGTATCAGGTTATTTCGGAAATCGCGCAGGGCACGTCTTCAGCTCGCGTTACCACAACAAAAGCACTTTCGGTCACTGAAATAGTATTCGCGTCACGTAGTTTCGAAACGTAAGGTACACTTTAAAGGGTAGCGGTGAAACCTACGTAAAATCTTGATGGAATCCGACGCCGCTCGGATTTCCGAATTTAATTAGATTCATCATTAGGGGGTTTTCTGCTTGTAATTAAATCAGAAACGTTTCTTAATGATCACGCGAACAATGCAGATAACGCGGCGTACACGCGAAATAAATCACCGTGCGGCGCACATTCGATTTTGCGCTTCGGCTCAAACCGGGCGAACCAGCCGCGCCGCGGTAACGATAAGAAGCGAACTCGATGCTAAGCCAACTAATTAAATCAGCGTTAAATTATTATCCGTGTAACAGGTTCGTTATTTATTGCCGATTAATTTCGCCTCTGGCTCGGTGGCGATAGCGCAGCGGCGAGGAGCCGCGGCTAGCAAAACGACGAGCAGGGAAGATTCGTCCTGGATAGAGGCGCAGGGTGAAAGAGAGGAGCCGGTCGTGTTCTGACCTTATCTAGCGGCGCGACGTAGGAGTAGCTTGCAACGCCGTTCGCGATGCCGCGTAATTATGGTGGGCAGGAGTAATTGCTCGCAGAAACTGGGAAGCAGTCCGAGCGGTGTGTATCGGGACAGGTAAACCCGCTGCTTGGCCCGAGTAACACGAGGAGTTCGATCGCGATATCATACTGTAAAGCAACCTCTCACCGGCATTTTCAGCATTTTCACCACGAATTTTCGAACTTTTATCTCGAACGGCGGACGATTTTTTATGATCGTCCCGCTCGTCAGAGAATCGTTCGCCCGGTGATATCGCGTGAATTTCCGAGCAATCGTGTTTCGACGTACTCGCGCGTCAAATAACCAGCGATAACAAGCCCCTATACACATCATTTTTAGTTTATGCAAATGCGTAAATATGCGTGCCACTTTGATGTGAAAGCTTGTTCCTTCTCTTTCGTTTATCTAATTAGATGGGTATTCGCGAGTTTCACTTTGCGAGGTACGCAGAGTGGCTAAAAAACAGCCAAGCATATATTAAAAGTTTAAATAAGAATTCTACACGATACTTAGCTCCGAGCAGATTTAATTAAAAAATTGACATAATTAATTACAGCCTATCTTTCAAATACTGTAGCTACTAAGTACTGTGGTGAAGTTGAGCTCTTTAACCGAAGCGTCCAACTTTTTCACGGAATTCTCTTCACGTTGAAATATGATATTATTTCGTGAGATGAATCCGAATGAATAATTGCACGCGTAATCGTGTTTCGGTCATTAATAAAGTTTAATCTCCCCTGCGAGTCAGGCGGAGAGGCCGGTTGCCTGAGAGGTGGACCCATTATCCGACCCGTAACCGACTTCTAATTCGCATAATTTCGTTTAGACCCACATTAGGCGCGACGTTTATCCGTTGCTGCGGTGCCCGTAAAAACTCGGCTATCGCTCGGCGGCCCTGAAATTTACGAGCCTCCTGGCGACATGCTGGCTTCGATCTCTTCTTCCTACCATTCGCAAAAATTAAATCAGAGACCCACGCCGATTTCGTTAATCGCACTCACGAGCAATCCGTATTGCTTCTCGATTGTATGTACAAAATAGTTCCTCGCGAGGGAGTACATACGCGTACGTACACGGAACATTGACCGACGAGTCGAGTGTCAACCACGACCGGCCGAGATCGTATGGCGACGTGTTCTTGTTTGCTCTAGTTGTTCGGAAAGTGTAGCGTTACCCGTTTTGTACTCGATCCGATACTACACCGGCGGAACCACGATGCTTCTCTCACCGAGAGACAGCTGGTATTTCGTGTCTTGCCGCTCGTCGGGAGCCCATCAACGGATTCCTGCCGGTTCAGTGCTACGGTTTTAGCGAAAGGTGCACGTACCGCGGAGTAAGGAACCTTTTTCATTTCTCCACAATCTTTATTTGTCTTATTTATTCGCAATAGCAAGAAGTATTTTTCTCATGGAAAATATAGATCTTTGCCGGGATATTTAATTTTTAATTACAGTTCAAGCAGGCTTGAAGCGAGAAACGTGTAGTATATTTTATGTAATGCTTCTTGAGAGTGCGTGCGCTGGAAACTAACCTAAGATTTGACAAGTCGATAGCGACGGTCGAGAGTGGTTCAAGTTATTGATTATCGTGGCACGAGATGCACCCCTGGATTGCCTGCAGGTGCGCCGCAACCATCGCTAGGCGCAGGGGCGTTTCTACCCCTGCGGGGCTTTTCTTCGCCCTTGATGAAACTCCGCCAGCTAGGAAATGCTCCTGTCGGTCCGATCGGATTACTTCTTTTTCGCCTTCCGAGTCGCATTTTCCTTTTCCCGAGTCCACTCTCGCGACTGTACACGCGTCCTCATCGATTTTTGCTATCGGAAGTTACCAGCCACTTCATAAATATCTATTTTATATTTATAACATCTGATTGACAACTAAATTTAAAAAAAATTTGTTTTCTTTTATCATTGAGAAAAATGAATAGACTAAATAGAATTAATTTAGATTTTGAAGAAGGAATATGGGCAAGTTGCAAATAGAATAAAAAGTACCGATTTAAATTCAAATTCTCTCATTCTTTGACGGAGATTCGATCGAATCTATTAATGCCAACCATTGAATCTCATTTTTCCTCGAAAATCGTTTCGATCGTTATGCTCGTTTACGAATACAAGGATTCGGCATTTGCACAATGAAAAATGCAACAGCCGGACAGGACGTGACGATAAACTGTTTGCACACCTGTACGAGGCTTCCTCCGCGCACACAAGCGCGTAGAAGAACGCGTTATTGTTAATCGGCAGATCTTTGAACTATGCCAGCCGTCGGAAACAGTGTCATGCATATCGTAGACACATTGCGTGACTAGGGACACGAAATGAATTTACATCGAGTAATTACTATCAATCATTATCTAGAGGGAACACGGTTAGAGCCTGGTCGAGCGTGTTTCGTTTTAATTCAGGGGACAAAGTAAAAACGGACGGTGATCGTAAACGTAATCGCGATCACAATTCTGTTTTCTTTAATTATGGCGCCGCCAATTTCCCGGCTACATGTTATTATCATGTTTCGCGGCGCGAGTTTTTCTCGCGGGCGACGCAAATCTCGATTGACGCGTGTGTACCCTTGCGAGCACGGGTAACCATGCGTAACGATGTCTTTCTCTCGCCTCAACCCCCTGTCTCTCTTCTCCCTCCCCTCTCCGTGGCTGATTCTCTCCGTTCGCTTCGTGTCACGTCGCGCAATAATAATATTCCATTGCCAATTATATGCACTCTCTGACGCACGTAAACGTATAAGCGACGCGACGCCACGCGATTCAGTACGTACATACACGGTCCTCGCGGCCGGTCATTTCTGGGCAGGGTCTATTATACGCGATTGACGTGGCGGAGGAATAATTTTCAGTAACCAATAATTGCGGTCTCGCGTTGTCTTCCATCGCGTGAGATTACACTCGAAATGGGAAACGGTGCTCTCGGCCGGTGAAAGAGTCCGGAGGATTTCCATGTCGCCGGACATTGGACATCTGCACGCCAGCTAGAATTCCAGTACCCTGTACGTGCATACGGCGAAACTCGGATTCAGGGAACAAAACATTCGTAAATTAACTATATCCCGTGAAATTGCTCTACAGACTCTAATACACTTCACCGTTGCTATACGTTTATTCATCTGTACAAATCTCGTACGCATCCATTCGCAAATTGGAGTATTTCGTTTAGGAAGGGAAAAAAAAAAAAAAAAACGCATCAAATCACTCTGAACAAACGTACCTTGTATTGGTAATGTAAAGTGCGTCGTTTTCAGTGAAAACGTTTCAATTTCCGCAGCGGCAGCGTTCCGGATTTTCGATACCTATCCGAACGCGTGGAGCGACGGGGACGGAGGGAAACACGGGTCGAAAGGTTGCACTCAACGCGCGTTGTTCAATTTTGAACGATCCCGGTTCCGATTCCGCGTGCCGCGCGGAAATGTTTTCAAATCCGCGTTACGTTTAGCCGCGGTATTGATCGAGGTCAAGAGACACTGTCTCGCAGCCAGCAGTGCAGTCTTTATCGATCACCTCTTTCTCTCACCGTGAACACGCTCCTGGCAACTTTTCCTTGATAATTGACCCGACGTCGAATAGGGGAGAGGAGTAGTCAGCAAGTTTCAATGAAAAGACGATAATTACGATGTGTGTCATTTAGCCAGCGACGGGCATCTCTCTCGTTTCTTACTTTTCTCTCTTTTTCTTTTTTTTTACTTTTGAACTCGTTGAAACGCGTTTTAAACGCAGCTTGTATCTCCGTTCGACGGTCTTCGTTCTTTGAATAACGTGTTTACCTCGACGTTTAAGCAATGGGTATTAGCGAAGGCGAAACGTTGCCAAGGGAGAAAATGAAACTACCCTGATGTGTCGTTGAAAAGCGTGAATGTTCCGTCGAAATGTGGACTCAATTGGTCCCGAAACGCCAAAGAACTTCGGTTTCGCGATCTCTGCCCGTATTTCGTTGAAACTGCTATTTGAGGATAACATAGAAGTATACAATTGAGAATCTAATTAATTAAAATTTCTTCTATATGTATATTCATTCATTTTCTAATATATATATTTATATATTTAAACTTCTCTATAATATATAATAAATATATTTAAATTTCTCTTTCAATTTTCAACGAAGCTGTCAAGCTCAATCAGTTCCATAAAAATGCACTGACAATATTTCTAAAAAATCGACATCTAATCAAGCAGTTAAGTCGATCTAAAAATACGGTTATTCTACAGTTTCTCTAGGTTCGTAATTGGTAATTAGTCGCGACCTGACGAATAAGTCGCGCGACCGGGAGGCAGAATTTCAAGTCTGTTGCGACGAACTGATAGTTGTTTTCGAAACGAAGTGTTCGCTGAGAAACGAGAATTGTATCAAATCATTGCTGCTGTAAACGAAGTTCCTACACCGGAGTGCAGGACGATTGTTAGAGAATGTTTCGCTTTAAAGATGAAATTCTGTCGGATATATACTTAATCGTTGGCATCACCTTCGCTACTAACGAGACGTTGTTAACGCTCCTGTTTCTCTTACTCACTAAGTACAACCTACATGATTTACTGGAGCGTAACGATTCCCTGACGTGTCAATATTTGTTTTGACAATCCTCCAACATGGAGGAAATATTTTCAGCATTTATTATTTTTTTCATATATATTATTTCATTATTTTTATTTATTTTTAACATTTTAGTATGAGATCCTGAGAATTCTTAAAAACATTTTGACAGTTATTTCACATGTTCCATTGTACCAACTACTGGAAATGCATTATTCCAATCATACGAAATAACCGAGCCTTCGAAGACTCTGAAGACTATCAAAACTTTCAAGCCATGCCAGAATTCTGAGTTTCGAAACATCTTCGATTCAAATTCCTCGAATCTTGAAAAACTTCGATTCGTTTTAAAGTACGGTTTCGAGAGCTCATCATAATATTGGTCTTTGATCAATTTTCCTCGTAACGAGTCCCGTAGGCATTGAAGCGATCTAATGAACTCATAGAGAAAACATGAAACGCGCGCTACACAGTCTATTAAATGCAGTCCTCAGTTTCCATTAAACGTGCTTCCACATACGACGCGAATATACATATAGTAGAATAGGGAGAGAGAGCATTTTGCTTGCACATAGGTTCAATCTTGCTTACGGAGCAAAGGGCAAAAGCGAATTTCTCAAAGTTAAGAGCTAATATATAATCTAGTTATTTAAGGAGACGCGTGCACTTGCGTCTCCTCACAATTACAAGAGCGGCACGTTCAATAATAAGCTTATAGGGCACATCATTTAATGCCGATAATCTGTTACTGAATAAATAGCTTGCAATTACACGTATATATTAAAATATCTTGCGCGAAGCGGAAAAAGAGGCACGATTTAATACAATTATGAAAATGCATATTTTCATTGAATCTCGTAATGAGATATTAGTTTTTTGCTCTGCTACGTACGTTTTAATTAACCGAAAACACGTTATTCCTGTAGAGAAAACTGCATTTATATTTTGAAACACAAATCGGAATTTAATCACGCATGCTCAATGCACGCTCGATAAAAAGAAGTTGAATAAACAACGATCATTGATGAACACTTCGGTGCTCGTTACTGAGCCCACGAATCCGATATAGGTAGTAGTCGGCTCTCGACTATCCATCCGCGTTCGTCCAACCGACTGACGCCAGCGGGCTTTGATTTTTTTTTAAGAAACGGTGCTGCTTACCAAGAGATAAGGAATTTTCCATCGTTACATCGTAGATTCATGCCACGCTCGCTATAAGCGCGTAATGTACGTCCCGCAAATGGGTAATCGAATCCGCGCTCGGGAAGAATGAGATTTCAGTTTCTATATCTTCAATTACTTTCTATCCATCTCATTTAATTAATTCTTTAATATAGATTAATTATTCCTCGGCGAGGTTTCTCATATTTTCAATGTGAAAACGCATGTGTGCGTACAGCGTAAATCAATAAGAAAAAATACAAAGCAACTACTTTGTCTTTAATTCGATTTCGTATTTGATGAAGACTTGTTAATTAAATGCATTGATCATTTCAAGGTATTTTAATCACATGTTCAAATAATACGTTATTTTGTTGATACATTCTGTATACCTCAGACAATTTACGGATATTGTGGATACAATATCAGACAAGTAATTATATGTACACGCGTATACATGTAGACAGAGTGAGGCGATATCTAATTCTCGAGCACTCGAAGATGACGTACAGTTATGCTAGGTATGTACCTACGTACGTACGCATCGGGCGCGGCGTTGGAATGTAATTAAGAGAGGAGGCGAATCATGTGTACCATTGTGCGTCAATTACATTTTGAGCGGTCATTCGTACGACTTCCGGCAAGCTTAATTGTCTCGTTGTTCGTACGGGCGAGCGATCGTTCCCCGTATTTAGGTTACGTGCACGACGGTTTCATTCGGCACGAAGGTCAATAATGTTCATCAGTAATGTTTTCATCTCGGCCCGTCTCGGGTCAAGATCGATCATTAAACCGGCGTTAGACGCGCGCGCGTCGCTACGGAGTTTTCGTGATACTCAAGACGGCTTCCGGCTGGCCAACGACTTTCCCTCGTATTTTTCTTTGCCCTTTCGCAACCCCCTTTAATTACCCGAACATACTTCAAACGGCTATCGATCATCCTCGAGCAATTATGTTAGCTCTGCTTTATTCGGGGCGAAACTATTGCTCTATGAAGTAGCACGTTTCGGAGGAAACGTTCCACACCGTAAATAACGTGTTGCTACAAGAGGTTACAGATGTCTCGATTCCTGTTATTTTCCCTACGATTTTATGTTACATTCAAAATTGCAAGTAAATTATAACACTTTCGTGTTAGAATCAAGAATTCATATTATATTCGTTGAATTTATTAGCAACTTGTTTCAGTATGACATTTTTATTCTACTCTCTTATTCAGTCTTCTCTGTCATCGCTGTTCCAGATGTAGATTTCGATTAAGATCTACAGACATATTCATACGTACAATCTTGTTTCACAATTACAGCTCACGTTTTTCAGCTCTACCGACTCCAGTTTTTATCACTGAACTTATTAACTGTCTTAATCCTGATATTTATTTCTTTTTTAACTTTATGCTTATGGAAACTGAGATACTCTTTTTATCCTGTTACGCATCATTTAGCTTGATTTCATAATTGTCAGACGACGTTAATAAATTACTATGTCCAGCGATCATATGATTTAGAGAGTAATTGTTACAAGATGATTTAGCGCGTTTTAAAAATCAATAATACAGCCTGGTTACGTGTTGATTAACAAAAAAAAACAAGTCTGCTTTAATCGAGGAAGAAAGTTTTTCTAAACGTGGAATTTTACAAAATTGCTGGAAACTTCGGAACAAAGAATAATGTTTACGTATTTATTTATAGTTAGATGAATATGAATATGTATTCAACGGCCGTAGGATTTCGTCGCTGCTGATGCTGCTCGCGATATTTCATTCTGTACATTAAATACGTAATAAAAGTAGTTTGCCCGTGCGCGGGTTCAGCCGCCGGCTTGATATTGTGCGCATGCAGGAATTTTCGATGTTTTTCGTTGTTACCCGCTAGATCGAGCGCTGCGAAACCGTGATTTTATTCTTGGACGCATTATGCGTTTCACTTCGTTACGGGCATACGTTATGCAAAATGGAACGCTCGACTGCCGATCGTGAAAAGGTTCATTTCAGCATCGCGATTGATCCGAGAGCGCGTGGCTCGTCGAGGCGACGTTTCGTTGTCGCGGTGATTTTTGGAAATCAGAGAAACGACGAGATAACAAATTGGGTCAATCCGCGTGTCTTCGTTCTACTCCGAAGCAGAGACCACAAAACGGGTCGTTCACGTTTGCAAATCGTGCCGGGTGGCATATTAAACGCTTGACCTCTCATTGTTGGAGCGTTTTATAAACAAAGCTTTTGAAAATTGTTCAAAAATTCTTTTGCCCCTTAACGCACGCATTATGAATATTTCAAAGACGTTTCCGAAACGAGAATTTAAATAATGTGTCTTTAATTCTCCCGCGTAAGTACTATTCACTTACAAATTGGAAATGGTATAAATGATTTCTATTTAATTAACAGCCTGGTAGTATAGCGTATGACTGTTAGTTTAAGAGCAGCGAACAGTTAGGTTAAGCACTTTTCGTATAAATTACGATATTAATGCGCGGAACAGGTTTTAATTAACACGTGATACTATTCCTACTACTGAAATAGGTGAACATCGTTTTTAATCACTTAGCCTGTATTTTATATCCAAGGTTAGTCGATGGAATGCGAGGATTTGAAATTATGATCATCTCGATGATGAGAAATATATTTCTCGCGGATAATGTATAATCGCAAATAATGTTCTACGTTGCTCGGGTATCTCGAAAGGAATATTTTAATTATTAGTTTATTACTAGTCATCGGTGCCAACATAATAATACAGTAAACCGAACGCATTTTTTGCATGAGCAGAAAAAAGGGGGAAAAAATATGTACAAGAAAATTCCATTAGAAAATACACCGCGAGAAAATGACGTAAACGAGATAAAAGTAGCAGAGAATAACATAAGAAAGGAGCTTAAGCAAAACAAAGTGATATATACGTGGTTGCAAGGTAGAAAAGATAAAATATCGTCGAATTTTTTGAAAATGTGACTTATATTATTTTACCTCGGTCGTGGATATCGCAACGCGGTTCTCCGCGGCGTTTATTCTTTTCTCTTTTGACGGTCAACGATATTTCTTTATTTTATACACGATCTGCTCGAGCAATTTCTCGGCCCTAAAAAAATGCCAGGTAAAAGGTAACTCAGGTCGAGACTTGTGATTTATTAATGTCTGTAACGCGT
>SHCU01000276.1:81223-92709 GCA_004307685.1 Ceratina australensis | reverse complement strand
TAATTAACACGTGATACTATTCCTACTACTGAAATAGGTGAACATCGTTTTTAATCACTTAGCCTGTATTTTATATCCAAGGTTAGTCGATGGAATGCGAGGATTTGAAATTATGATCATCTCGATGATGAGAAATATATTTCTCGCGGATAATGTATAATCGCAAATAATGTTCTACGTTGCTCGGGTATCTCGAAAGGAATATTTTAATTATTAGTTTATTACTAGTCAACGGTGCCAACATAATAATACAGTAAACCGAACGCATTTTTTGCATGAGCAGAAAAAAGGGGGAAAAAATATGTACAAGAAAATTCCATTAGAAAATACACCGCGAGAAAATGACGTAAACGAGATAAAAGTAGCAGAGAATAACATAAGAAAGGAGCTTAAGCAAAACAAAGTGATATATACGTGGTTGCAAGGTAGAAAAGATAAAATATCGTCGAATTTTTTGAAAATGTGACTTATATTATTTTACCTCGGTCGTGGATATCGCAACGCGGTTCTCCGCGGCGTTTATTCTTTTCTCTTTTGACGGTCAACGATATTTCTTTATTTTATACACGATCTGCTCGAGCAATTTCTCGGCCCTAAAAAAATGCCAGGTAAAAGGTAACTCAGGTCGAGACTTGTGATTTATTAATGTCTGTAACGCGTTACCGGGCTGTGATTTTTAAAGTACGAACATCGAGTTGATGAGAAATTATAACTCGAGAACGATATCTGTATCTGAGAAATCCCGAGACAGCAGGCGAAGATTAGGAGTACCGCGAAATTCCAGAAGCGACGGCCTCGAAACGCCGGTTTCGTCGAGCACCAAGGTGAGCGGATACATATCGAAAGCGAGTGTAATTGTTATTGAAACAAAACGTTGCCGTCGGCCTCTATAAAGTCCGAGTGAATGCACAATGATTCATTTATGAGGATCGCATGAATAAGTAATTGTACGTGAAATCAGTAAGTCATTTACCGAAACCGGCAGCGCTGCGCGGTACGTGCGTGAGATGATCGCCGAATCGCATCGGTAAAGGGAACGGGACTTTATCATTTACCAAGGACGCGTTGGCCGAGTAAATCGCGTCCGGGTGATTTCAGGAAAGTTTTAGCCCCGGTTCTCCTTGCCTCCGGAAGCACCCGGAAAAGCCGATTGCTTTCCACTATTTTCCGCCATTACACTTTCCAAGCAGCGATCCATCTTTCTTCCTCAAACGGCCAACCGACCTTTGACGCTACGAAACTTTTTTAATACGATGAACCGACCATCGCAGGCAGTCCTGGAAGAAGTTTGTTTATCCCAAGAAGGGAACAAATGACACTCCCGACGCTTCGTATCCTCTGGTTAATTTCTTTCGCGTAGCGGATAGAACTGGTACGTAAATACGGTAGGAAGAGACAGAATTGGGAAGCGAGAAATTCTTTACGAATTTCTAAGTCATTTTGGGAAAACATCAATCTCCGTTATGCTGATGAATCTTGAGAATCCATGAAATTTATTCGAGACACGAGCCGGAGACGACCGCTTCGAGAAGCTATAAACGGGACGAGACAAACCTGGTGAAAACCTGTTGTCCTTTCTTTTCCATATATTTTCCCCGGCTGCGGAACGTCGAAGCCTCGGAGCCGTCGAAGGAAATCGGATGACCGCGCCCCCGGAAACGGAGATACGTATTTCCATGGCGTCGTGGAAAGCAGTAATGAATACGGGACTCTGGATACCCGTGGAATCCTTCCCGTAATCGTTCGCTGCCGCGTCGCAAAAAGGATATACGACCCTTTTTCTAACAAGCAGAGAGCCAGCCGTCCCTCGAGCCCGATGCTAGTTATCGAGGGATCGAATTTGAATGAGTGTTCGGTGAGAAGTACTTCTTCGTCTGTAACAGGCATATGGAAGCTCTCCGTCATTCACTTTGCCAGCACACGTGATCGCCAACTTTTTACCACCTCAGAGTCGCGGCTGATCCCGTTTATTGTTCGTTTTTACGTTCTAACTGCCGCTTACACCGTGTCCCAGAACTATCCATACGCCCGGAAATGAGAAGTCCCTGGGACGATTCCAAACAACATTTTGCGAAAGGGAAACGTTTGGTTGGTCTCTCTGATCGGTCGGGGTTTTTAATTAATAAGTCGAAAACCAAACATTTTCCTTTCGCAAAATGTTGTTTAAAATCGTCCCGGGAACCTCCCATTTCCGGATGTACGGGTAGTTCTGATACACCCTGTATGTAATAAACACGAGCCCCAGGGTTTCAGTTATTGGAACATTCTCCTGTTCGGGAACACGAACGTGGGTGGTCCTCCGAGGTGTAAAATAGTTGTTGCCAAAACGTAATTCATATTGAGGCTCGTGCGTTTAGTCACGGGCCATCTTGACAGACCGGAACCGAACGAGACCGACGTGGCCTGGTAATTGTGGTACGGGCTGCTGATAAGAACGAGCAATTAAGATCGTTGGGCAAAAAGGAAACTCTTATCAGGACCGCGTATCCCCTGCGCTGCTGTTCTGGTTCCATAACATTTGTCACGGTCGGTGGTATCCTACGTGGGGGCGATATGCAAAACGGTAACCCACATTCATGGTTTGATGTGTAAATATTTATTGGCGGTGGGCCCGGTGCCGCGAAGTTAACGAACGGCTTGTGATAAATAGTTCGTTTATACTATCGACGACCCGGCAGCCAAGCGGAGTGGAAGCACCGTCGTCGTACCGCGGGGTTCATAGTTTTATCATTATTTCTGATTACTTGCTGATGTATGTAATATCGAAATCCAATAGCGAACTCCGGAGGATTGAACGAGGCTCTTTGAGTCGGGACAATCTGTTACCCGAGTCACTATGTGGTGGTACCTTATTTTAACGGTGAAGACCGGACCCTTGTCGGTCGCGAGTGCACATTGACGTCAGACTGTTCGAATTTTAGTATAAATGCGAATGCAAATGCAATAAGCAAGCCAGTTTGATGTTTGCGCGTTATTTTCGGGACGAACGCAGCCGGCATTTCTATGGACTTATTTAAGAGATACGAGCGTATTTGTCTGCCAACCGAATCGAGTATCTGTTCCTCTGTTTAATTGAGAAAATGGACTTCGATGATCCTCTGAGACGTACGCTGAACGCTGACGCGTACTCTGTAGTCAGACGGTAAACAGTATATTTTTCTGCTTTATATAGAAGCCAAGAGTCTTTTAATTCGTGATTCTAAAATTATTTGTTCACGGAAAATCACTTGAGAAAAATAAATCTGCGTTGTGTTCGGATTATTACGTTGAACTTATCGATTCATCGTAACAATATTGGAGGTAAATCGAACCGGCACGCGAGTGTTCGCTCTGCAACGAGAACGGAGTGGAATGACTTTTGATTAGCCACGATAATTTATGGCGACAGGTAATCTCCTAGAAACGATTCTTGCAGCGACACGATGCCCGAACTTATACCCGTTCGTTTTACAAGCTCGTGAAGTCCGTCATTTAAAGTTTCATTTCGCGATCGTTAAAGAAGCGGAATAAAAGCTACGTCGATTTTACAATTATAACGATCGCGAACGAGCAACCTATTTTCGATCAAGCATCTGTATATTACCGTTTAGAGGTCGTGAAATATGTCAAGCAAATTGAAACGATATTCAGATGAACAATCAATGCAGCGTTAGAGTCTGTTTTATTTGTCTCGAATTTCGAATTCAGCTTTAGCGGATGAACTGTTAGAAATTATTTGAATATTAGGTGAAGTAAAAAGTTCTATTTTTATCTAAAGCGAAAAAAACGCTCAGAACTTTTTCTTCACCTAATATTCAATTATTGATTTCATAAATATTCCCATTGGCACTTCTCGTAGGAAATCATTTATTTACAGTTGCAGCAGTCACGCGTGGTTTTAGATTATCCTTCGAAATTTCCGGGCTGAATAAAAATTGTATTAAAAAAAATATATTTCGTATTCTAAGACTCGGTTCGATGTAATTTTATATGCGACTGCTACGCGTATACTGCTGATCGTGTCTCATCGTCAAAGAATTTCGAAGTAACGCCTTTCGGTTCGTCCTCCCTTCGTCGCTCGTGATTTAACACCGACGCTTTGTTTCCAGGATCGTAATAAATTTCTCGGTCGCGTTTTTTTTCTCGCTTCTCGCTCGTTGTCATCTAACGTCGGTTTAATCCTTCGGGGACGGGAAGCAATAAATTTTGAAGATCCTCGGAGAAAGTCACCGTCCAAGGTTGTCTGTCCTTTACGAAAATCCTATGAACTGATCCTTGCACCGTTCCTGCTTTTAGACTTCTTTATTCGCGACCACGTCGTTTTCTCCCTGCGCTTCCATAAACGAAAGCCGAGAATCACGGATTTGCGATTTTTCATTCATTTACGCATATGCACGGATTAACAATAAAATATTTTTTTCTCGTATAAAACGAAACGTACATTCTTGGTTAAAAAAAAAAAAAAATGCCATTTGCGCTCCTCTGGAAAAACGACAACGATAATTTAATCCTTTAGAAAATGTTTAAATGAAAATTCGCGCTGTTCAGCAAATAACAGCGGAACGACTTAAGAGGGGTTGTAGACAGCCTCTGTAAAAATAGAAAGGAGGAGAGGCTTTTGTGCGGCGTTACTATATTTTTAGCCCCTGATTAATGGAATTTATCGATCGAATCATTTAGCAAACGATACTCTTTCATTGTTCATTAAGATCGATGGCTGCGAGGAGTTGTAGAATAGCCGGCGCATATAATGAAATCTCGTTCGTAGAATTGAAATTTAATCGGTAGCTTTAATCTCATTATCAATGAATGTTGTTTTACGTTCGTCCGCTTTGTTCCCCGCCAGGCTTCATTGTCTCCGTTCTCACGTATTTACGATTTACATAATTACAATCCCTTCGCTCGCTACTCTCCTCGTTTATCTTCTCCTCTCCCGGTGTGAGCCGTTCGCATAATTACAAAAGTCGAAATACAGCCGACTTTAACGCGGGATAATTGAATCCCGCGAACGGTACACCCACCACCGCCGGCGACTTTTATCTTGGACGCTGTGTGTTGTCAGTTTCACGGAGATGGGCTAAAGCCCGGGAGGTAAACGAATAGGCGTTTAAGCTTTTCTCTTGGCACGTTTCCATCATACATACCGAGACATCAGAGAAGAGGTAGTTTCTGGGTGGTCTTTAATGAACTTGTTCCTTTGAATACATTTACACATACATATCTATGAGACTGAAATTTGTCTTCATTCTTCAATGGACTTGTCAAATATAATTAATGTTATTACATAACTTATGATACCAATAAGTAACTATGAAAATTTTTTTTAAAAGCAGCAGCGAGTAAATTTTAATAATAAAAATTATGACAATAGGCCGAAGATAAGAGAGATCCATGAAAGAACGATAACGTATGAAGGGTTCGGAGTTTTACGGCTTCGCGACTTCTACCACGAAATTGTCCCCGTTCATGTTTACCTAAGCTTCCTTTTGCGCCCGATTTCGGTAGATACTCACGTATTTTCTAGCAAGGATTTTTCCTGCTTGAACTGAATAAACAGGCAAAGACTGCGCGCGGCTACCGTTGTTTGTATAGTAAATTAATGTCCCCTCGGAGGAGCCCGTCGTTTGTTTAAGAAAATGCCGGGATTAGAAAATTGGAAAAATGTTTCGAACCGCAGGACTTTTTTGTTTAAGAGAAATTTTTGTTTAAACGAGGCTTATTTCGAACGAGAGCTTGATTCATTTTAATCTCGTGGATTTATGTTAATCGGAAAATATACAGCGTGCGTTTAGCTACTTTTGAAATGATATAAAAAGATATTTAACGCCCGGACTGTGTCTATTAAGCGCGTAAAGATGAGGAGTAAAGCTGCATGCAAATAATGTAGGTTAAGAGTCACCGCGACTCAGTTTTACTACTCAACTTCTGTATCTACTTCTAAACCGCGTGGATAAATTTCCTCATTTTTTTGTTCGAACTTTTTATCGTTTCCCGTCACGCCAATGTATTTTAAGTTTTCGCGATACAAAAACTTGTTTATTGACCGGGAACAAGTATGCTGGTTCAATTCACTAGCGTGCAAAAGAATGATAAATTAATAGATAGCTCTATTATCATCTACTGTGTCGTAAATCAAGGTTCAGTTTTTTATCCTGTTAGAATAATCTTTATAATAAGCATACATTGTGTAATTAACGATATATCAATTGAGTCACTCGGCTATTATAACGCTTAATAGGCTTCTAAATTTCTAATGGTCGCTGCTTCTTCGTACCCTTCTCATGTCTGCATCATTTAATATAATTAGAAATAGTTTTATGACACCGTTTCCTTTTCGTTTCAGAAATCCACCAGAAATGATTGGCTCCAATTTTACCGGAAATAAAACTCGACGTAACGTCTGAGATTTTTACCACGAGACAAAAAGATATTCGTTCCTCGAACTCTTTGCCCGGCTTTAAAGTTCTCCGAGCGGTAAACAGAAGAAACACCGTGGACGAGGGACGACGACGGGCAAACAAAACGTGAAGAAAGCCGACGGGGCGGGGAGAATCTTGCCAATTACTGCCGCTCTGAAATAAGGTAAGTCAACCGCGTTTTCAAATTTTCAACAACTTCTGATACGGAACCAAGTCGGACTCAGGGGCTTTCCCTTTGTTCGTTGTTTGAAAAGTTTACTTTTTCCTCGCCGGTTCGGTATTTACGCTTTTTATCCGCGCACGAAGCCGAAGGGATATCGTTTTTGCCCCGTACCTCGGTGCAAACCCATAGGCGAGATTCTTGCCAGTTTCTTTAATTGAAATTCTACGGATTTCTTCGCGGTTTCTTCTTGCGTTGCTTCCACTCCGCTTCAATTTTCACACGGTTCATTTCGTATTCGTGTATATCCTACCGCTGTTTCCAAGAATTTTAATCATTTAAAGAGAATCGTAAAAACAACCAGATATAGTAATGATATTACAATAAGTTAATTAAAAAATATCATCTGAGAATTCGTTGTTTTTCGTTGAAACCGAGAGATTTTTTATTTCGCGGAATCTCGATTGTGCGTGCTCGGGCGCAAGTTTAAGGTCTCAAAGTTTAAGGTCGCGCCGGAGAGTGTGGAATCGCTTTGAAATAGTGGTACGTGGCTGCTACCCGGGGAACGATCTCGACCCCTCAGGTCGACAACTATTGACTCCATTTGTCTCCCCCGTTGTCCCATGTATCTTACTTTATGCTAACGTTTCGCACGTGATGCCCCGACGATAGTGCCGGAGCGGGTCGCGTTTTCCACGAGTACTACGCTCGAGCCGCAAGGTCTCCCGGCTTGTAGACGTAAGAGAATTAATTTGTTGCAACCGTGGAATATTCATGAAAATCGCGAGCCTCCTTTGACCGTATACCGAGTTCGGTTCCGGAAGTTTAGCCGATTAACTCAGCGTTTGAAGTACAGGTTACTGACACTCCGCTCGGAATATGGGAGCCAATTAATTATTGTCAAAATGAAATTCAACATATATTTTACTCGATTCTTTTCCTTTTTCATTCGATATTTCTGATAATTGATAATAGCAAATGTTTGCAACGGACGATCCTCGGAGATTTGTCCCGGTTCAATCCAATTTCGCGTAAGGATATAATTTCGAAAACGCGAAATCGAAGGAAGAGCAACAAGAAGTTACATCTGGTACGTCTTCTGTCAGTTCTCAGTACGATCGATTCCAATCAAACTGAAGAGCACATTCGAGTACGTACCGCGGCAATATCGAAGTTTCGATCCGAGTAACGAAGAAGACGTAGATCGATTCGAATCAATTTCATAGATAGCTGCGATAGAACGTAGCTTGGCGATCCAGTTCCCGCTTCTCGTGAATCTTTCCTCACTGTGTGAGGAACGTTACTGTCTATGTAGAATCTCAGGCTTCTTGAAAGATACCCGCGAAACTCTCCCGTGAGGACTTCAACAACGATGCATTCTCGTGGTGGCGGGTCAGAATTCTAGTTGCGGATTCTCTCTTAACTCGCGGTTGAAATAGAGAACCTTCGACGATCTAAAAACGGTTTCCGCAAAGTAGGAAAGGTTTTGCGTTTTTTCCTCGTAGAAACATAACCAGTGAAGTTATAGAAATTCGAAGCATCTCAGATTTCATCGTTAACATTGGAAAGACTGAAACTTCGTATATACCGAAAATGAAGGATAGGGAAGGCAACTACGATTATTAATAAACGCATTTGCATGTTGTACAAAAAGTCAGAAAATTCTAAGAAATTGTATCATTACATACATAATTTTGTTTCTAATTAAAACTAAAAAATAGCCAAAATGACTTCCTTCGGCTATCTAGTGTTAAATATGGGAAACAATGAACGATTTGAATA
Organism: Ceratina australensis; assembly: GCA_004307685.1. Lineage (NCBI taxonomy): Eukaryota > Metazoa > Arthropoda > Insecta > Hymenoptera > Apidae > Ceratina > Ceratina australensis. Next base: position 84,369 of record SHCU01000276.1, on the reverse strand, counting down.
TTCTTCGCTCGATGCATACCCGATGCAGTTTTTGTAGCATTAATTGCAACTTTGAGAGTGGATACAGACACGAGGTAGACACGCGGTTACGCGTTCATACAATAGTATTTACGTTAAAGATCGCGTTAAATAATCGTCAAGGCGAGTGGCGAGCATGTAAACCGTGTAGGTAAACAGCCGCGCTAATGAGGAGGTATGACTGGGGAAACAAAAAGTAGAATCCGCGAACCATCTGGTTTCGTTGTCGTAATTGAGGATAAGACGTTAAAACGTCCACGTCCACTCGGCCCAATTGCGTCGCCGGTGATAAATCATCTTCCGGTCGGTAGCTGATGCCACGCGACTGTTAATTCATCCTGATCTTCTGGCCAGTTTAAACCGGCGGACAGATTCAAGTGATATTAATCGAACGGATCCGATGAAAAATTGCTCGAATGTCACCGACGCACGAATTCAGCCGTAGGATCGTCCTCCATGCATATGCAGATTTCAAATTGTACCTTACCGTCACGGTTATTCTCCGGACTCTTTAATCACTCACACGTACTTCTCCTATTTATATACTGGCTGTAGTTCTTGTTATCAAAACCATAACCGTGGTCTTGGTTGCAATACTGAAAATAACAAGATAAGGGGGAAAGCGATCTTCTCAACATTGTAGCGTAATTTATTCGTTGTTAATAAAGTGACGAGAATGGAGATACCGTAATGAAAGAGGATATTATTCCTTTCTTTTGTCACTGATAATGTTATCTCATTTCTATCGCTAATACGATTTGTTCGGAGCTGGGAACAGAACCATGGACTCGTGTTTAATTAAATACCGGAACTAATTATAACTTAATAATCGAAATTATTTTTCACTCTTTTTATTTCGAGAGGGACCTAAGTCCATTTTCCAGAAAGCTAAGTTGCCTAGCTTAATAATCACATTTCTATATTGTCTTTTAGTTTTGAAAGAAACTGTTGTTTACATATTTAAAGTTACAAAGAATATATATAGAAAATTATATTCATATTTATATTCTATACGCCCACTTTTCTTTTTATCGAAATGTAAATTCTTAACATCTCAATTTAATTGTAAATGGATTTAGGCTACTTTCGAAATAAACGGCTCAAATATTCTGAATATCTCTGATTAAATGCAATCCGTCTAAGCGCCAGTGCAAAACCTTGATATAAAAAATAATAAGAAATCGTTCGCGGATAAACTCCGCTCGAATTCTTATATTCTCTTCGCGTGATCACGGGGACGGGTCGGTGATAAAAATCGCGGATACGTAGCGGCACACGCGTGCCATATAAATCGATTCGTTATGTAGGCAACGGGCATCGATTATTATCGTCGGTTCGTGCCAATTTATTGCCCCGAGAACGCCCCCCGTTCCTCTTTATTGGCGCCATGTTCCTACACGCTGGCGGCCGGTCGTGGCCGCGGTGGTGTGCGTGCAGCGTGGCGCCGCCGCCGTCGCCTTGTTTCCACGTTGCGTTTAATATTTCGCAGGTATGCGCGTTGATTGCGAAGAAATGCTCGCAACGAGGAAACGCGATAGAGAGAAAGGAACGTGCCGCGATTTGCCCGTGGGAATTTTGTTAGAGAAAACAAGTCGTGCCGAGTTTCTTTTTTTTTCGCGGCTCGCGGAAGCGCGGTAATTGAAAATTTCCGCGATTCATGCCATCCCCGCTATTCCTCGCGTTTAATGGTCAGCGTCTTCTCGGCTGTTATTGAAGTCAGAAAATGCATTAATGACCAAAATCCGTGATTCTATTATATATCATTAAAATAATAGAATCTGACATTTTAATGTTTAAATGGATTACATATTAACGTGGAAGGTAAAAGGTTTAAAATCTCTTTGTATATTAATTTCTACAGGATAAGAGGTAATTAACATGTAAAACATTGCATGTATTTTTATTCTGGGAAACGTTGGAGCAATGCTATTTACAATATTGTATAATTTTCTGTCTCGTTACTTTTACGTTGGCCAATCACAAAATATGACAGTACTTAATGCGTTGATGCATTATCTCTGGCTGCAGTTCGCCTGAAATTTCGTTGGCTTTCATATTTTCCCCGTACAAAGTCAAGAGAAAAAGTTCAAACTGTACTCTTTACCGGTATAAGAGCTTTTCTCGTTACTGGAACGCGTCTGATGTTTCCCGTAGCTTTGACTCAGGCTCAAGCTAAATTAATCTTACTGTAGAAATTACCGTGAAATTTTCCCGCCTGTCTACGTCCAACAGGCAGCTTTTTATTTTCTATCTATCAGCATTCAAGCCAAGTTACCAAAATTAATTTTCCATGGAATACTCATGAAATTACGTGTTTCATCAAATTTTCTTATGCTATTTTCATTCTCATAAAATTAGTACGAAATGATCGTTAAATTCAGTACGATTTTTATATTTTCAATAAATAATTACGATTTTCATCCGAGTTAATATAATTTCTGCATTCGCCTGTCTCTCGCCGTGTCGTGATATTATATTTTTTTATTAACGGCGGGTCAAAGGGGAATTGTCTTGTAACGCGGCAAAGCGTCGTTAAACGTGACTGTGTTTAGCACACGTTGGCGTTAACTCTCGGCCGACTCCACCGCATCAATCATTCAGGACTCTTCCTGCCTACGTGCTTCTTATACGTCTGGATAACTGCTCGCAAATTATTTATACAGTTAGCGAAGAATGGTTCCGAGCGGAGCTACACTCTCTCATGCAGCTCTGATTTCACCTATCTATTAATCAAAAACAATTTTGTACAATCGGCCGACCTCCGACGTCGAAATATCTTCACCCTTGTTATTAAAAAAAAAAGTGAAACGTTCATCTCGCATGCATGTAACACAGTCCAAAAATTATTTTAATCATACAAAATTTGTTTATATGAAATGTCTATTTTGAGAGCGGCCCAAGTCCATTCACTTAAATTGACATATTTAAGAGTTTACGTTTCAGTAGAATTAAGAATATATCTATTAGATAATAATGTATCATATTAATTAAATTTATAACTGCTAATAACAAAAATTATTGAAATAATACAGAAATGTTGAGCTTAATTTTTTTGCAAGATGGACTTGGGCCAGTTTTAAAATAAATGGCTCATATACCTCAGATCATCGCTTTCACACATTTCTTTT
>SHCU01000276.1:67193-78895 GCA_004307685.1 Ceratina australensis | reverse complement strand
CTTATTCTTTATTAATCGAGAACGTTCATGCAATAATCATATGAGAATTGCCCACCGGCTGGGTCCGAGATCAACTACTCTCGAGTGTAACCGAAGAACAATACCGTGGATAATAGATGATCGCGTGACACACATACGATAAGTGGTGGTAATCTCATGTACCGGGTGTCCTGTTCGGTTCGCACGATCATGGGGTTCCCTTTAATTATCGAGCCCTAAAGTGGACGAAGTCGCACGCACCTCGTATATGGTTCTGGTCGATCGTTACTACGAGAATCGTCCTGTGCGCGAAGCCCGATTCCCCAGCGGGTGTAGAATTCGTGTTTCGTACCCTTATTACGAAGCCGATCTAAGTTTCGCGTTGTAAACAATATTAGCCGGGGCGTCACGGAACGAAGTTTCCGGTAAATTTATCAGGAATAATTACCGGGCGCCTTGGACCGCGATTTAAATACTTAATGGGAAACGCGTGATTGCCGATTCAGCGGCTCGTCGAATAATGGTATAAAGTTGTCCTTTAAAGAACGAGTCCGAGAAGTTGCATACAAATTGCGCGATTAATACCGGGGGAAGTTTCCATTACGCGGCGTGTGTATAATTTCATTGGCAAACCGCGGCTACGAGGTGTTGTATAAAGGGTTTAAACTTGGTTTCACGGGTCAGAAATTGTCCCCGGGTATTACCGCGTGCCCGTAAACGTAACTGCGCGGCGCGAACGACGTTATAACGGTTATAAAGCGAACAATTTCGGTGGCCGGCCGAGATACAATGGTTAACAAGGAGATTTCAGCTGCCAAACCGGTCCGAACCTGCAAATTGGCTCGGGTAATCGGGTAAACGCGGATATTACGCCGGCCCGCTGCTACGTATATTATAATCGCGAGCGAGAGCTTCCCAGCTCGCGGTGCATGCCAGGCCACGGTTGAGTTATGACGTCTAATATAGAATCTGGCTCGTGCTGCCACGCGAGCCGAGGCCGTAAGCCGTAAGGTAACGCGCGAATCCTTTTTAATAAGATGCGAAGTCGTTGAAAGCGACGTTTATGGGAGGGAGGCGAGAGCAAGTAGTTGCCTCGGCGCTAAAAGTCGCCCGCGGCGGCGGCTCTATTAACCAATTTTATTAACGAAACAACGACGCTCGTACCGGTGCGCTCGTTTTCTACCCGGAAGGGGGTGAAATAATTCGCGGCGCATAGCTAATTTTAACCACTTCGGTACGGCTCCTATCGGACGCAAAACCCTGTCTACGATAGCTTCTCACTATCAGCGCGCTACTTTGTCCATCGACATTGAATACGTTATTTCCTTACAGAAATGCGCTGAGCAACTTTTTGTAGCATTTTAAACCTGTTTCGCATTATAAATGAGCTATACTAATAATTTAAGCCAAGGAAGAGTATCTTTTTATTACGATGTTTATTAATGTAAACAATTTTGTCATCAGTTTCAAAACTTTTCTTTTAACAATCTTTATATTCTTCTGAATAAATATACATATGGTATCATTCCCATATGAAATAATTGGAAGTAAAGTTTAATTGTAAAGATGAGGTAAAATCTTTACTGCTGACTATAGTCGGCACTCGTACCGAAATGGTTAAGAAAACTTCGGATTAATTTACGAGCGTCGAAAACTGAGAACGTGGGACGATGAAAAATGTGAGTCGGACGGTTGCACGCGTCAACGATTGACTGCGGAGCTCATGAAAATCATATTGTTTCTCATATTCGATTCTAGACCTTCTGTATTTTTAGTGTGGAGCTTCATCTCGCGTAGGGGGAAAGAGAGTAAGGTGAACGCAAACAGAGTGATAATACGGGAAGGTTTTATATGTCCGCGAAAGGCATCAATATTTATGTCATTTTTATTGCGAGTTGCGCTTTTTACTCGACCCGTACGGAGTATGAAAATGTTTACTCACGAAAAGTACGAGGGTATGGGAGGCGAAACGAAGAAAACACACAGTCGCGTTGGTCATGTTACATATCGTGCTCGGTGAGCGTGTTTATTCGTCGCAAATGCGGAACATCAGGGTGTTCCGTAACAATTTCCCGATCCTGGCACTGTACCGGGACTGTTTACTCGTTTCCCCATGGAGAACAACCCTCACCGCCGAGTCCACCTGTTCTCATCGTCAGTGATTTCACACAAATTTCTAGCTACCATATTCAACGTTTCACGACGTCTTTAGAATATCTTCACAAATATACTTTCTTATTGGCAAATTTTTAAATTAAAAATATACTCAAAATTTATATGAAATATTTTTTAATAAAGTTAACGTGCTCATCGGTTATTTCCTTTATAATTTTGCATCGTGAAAAAAAGATCGAAACACGTGATGCAGGAAGTTATGAATCATACTTGAGAATCTTAACAGGTGCAGAGTACTTACGGAGAAGATCTTTAAGTACGTTTTTTTTTATGGTCGGATATTATCGTACGTAGGTTATAATCTCTGAGGAAACGTATAGAATCGTGGCGATTGAACGTTACACGACGAGTTATCATTTAGCGTCCGAGAAAACGCTTTGGGGGCAATTACGTTTAATGGGCCGGTTATATTGCGCGAGGTCAGTTATACGCAGTCGAGATATTGAACGGTTTGATATCGCGAGGAGCGCGTGAACCATTCGTGGATCGTCCGAGGTGTTCCGAAGACATGACCTGAAATTGGTCATGGGGGTTTACGCGTAATGAAATTCTGATGGAACTCGCTGCGCGATCAATCGAATCGATATTTTGCGGTCGACACGGATGACCGAACGGAAATTCATATTCCATTCGCCCCGGTGGTGGTACCACCGTGGCCCGATGAAGATTGCGACCAACGAGCATTGTCTTCTTTCCGAGCCGATATCTATTATCGTCGAATCGGAAATTTTCTCAAGGAAAAATAGCGGTACGTTCAGCGATGGACGGCGAGAAGCTTCTTAATATCATATTTATAGAAAATGAAATGAATTGCGCGTGAAACCTCGTTCCCAATTACTGTCCGTTGAATCTACGCTTTAACTCTTTGGGGCGCGGTGAGATTAAAAGTGTCCCCACCTTTGGATGTATTTCACGGCGTGCTGGGACATTTTTAGTCCCACCTCGAAATCTGAAAAAAATATCTGTTTTAATAAGTACTATTCACAAACCTATGTGACAATAACAACAAATTTAATTAAATTATGATTAATTTTTTTATGTTTTTACATGATGTATACCTTCATTAATAAAAGTATACCAATTTTGTTTCATTTAAAACTCGATAAAATCCCCGTGCAACATGGATCTCTTTTTGACCTGAAATCCTGTGCCTCGAAGAGTTAACGGTATGAGAGGCGACTATTTTAATTTCGATAATCCACGGGATGAAGATGTAAATGAGTCGCGAGGAGATTAGAGGAGTGATGCGGCCAGAGAAATTGCAATACTGACTACTACCGTCGCGTCGTTTAAGGGTCGATGGGTTTTAATATTCATGAACCTTTACGCGCACGTCCCGGGGCGAAAGAAGAACACCCTTCATCTCGAGTCTCTTTGTCTCGAGCAACAATGGGTCAGATTGCAAGGGTTACACGCCGCGTTAAAAGAACATGCTTGAGAGTACCTACGGTGAACGAGCGTTCGCGGAAATCTAAATGGTCTCCGGCTGTCAGGTTCATTGTCAGATTTCAACGTGTTTTCACGAACTTCAATTTCCTATTAAAATATGTTTCACACAAATGCATTTACCCGTTGTGAAATGTTCGAGGAACGTAGGTAGTAAAATCGAACGCGCGCGTCTGACTACTACCGTTCGTGACTACTCAAACGTCGACCTGTTCTACTCGATTCATAGGATATTCAATGTTTTCGTTGGACGAACGAACACACGTGGCTCTGCTTCTAACAATAGTATTTTATTCAGTTCACGTACCGCATGGGAATTGATCAACAATCACGCGTCATTCAAACAACACAATTTTACACGGATCAACACATTTTTTTGCGGTAGGCGACCGAGTGCCCGTTCGACCAAGCTTGACCGATCTGTTCCAAAAAATTTGCTCCGTTCAACGAGCATCGCCTCGGCTATATTCGGTATATACAACTTTTCCCAGTGGATCGCAGGAAATCGATTGAATCCGTGAACGATGATTTAAACGGCTACGTCGGATACAAAGAAATGGGAAGTGTAGAATTTCACGGGGGAAACCATACTCAAAGGAGTATCAAACTAATTCATAATCTAACTTTATTTTCATTTTTAATGATTTCCATTAATTACCCTAACCTTACCTAATAAATTTTAACCCTTTGAACTCGAGAGGTGACTGCCAGTCACCATCTGTCTTACGAAATAATTGTTATATAGATAAATAATTACTGCTTCAATATATTATTGATCGAATTAAAATCAATTATTATAAAATTCATATGTACATTAATTTCAAAACTGTCGAAAGAAAAAATTATTAATAATTTGAATACATTAATCTGCATATTCACGAAATATTTGTGGAAAAATTCTTCGAGTGCAAAGGGTTAATAAGCTTTGAAGCTATACGTATGAAATTTGTTTTAATGGAACGTGAAAATAGACGAGGGAAATGCAAAATCCGAGTAAAAGTAATTGTATAGGAAGTCTGTAGATACGGGATAGGCAGATGGTATCCTATCGAAATTGGTCACGGATACAGAAGCGATCCTTCGGGAGAAAATGATATCTCTCTATAGGCACACCAGCGGGTCTGTCCTCCCCGTATCGGTAACAGCATGTTCGCGAGGCTGCCCATATTCATAAGAGTTTCAATTGCATTTTACGCGATGCACGCGGTGGGACGTTACCGGTTGCGGATTAAATTATGACTACGGAGTTATACGCCGCGGAACTTCGGAGCTTATTTAATTGAACCTCGCCGCCGGATTACACGATTATTCCGTGAGGGATAAACTCGAGCTAAGTAGGTTTGCGTGACGGCCGGATAGTAAATCTTAGAACATTCCGCCGTCATCGAACCGTCTGCTCGGGTTTCACAGCGGCGAAACGAGTCGCTGTGTTTTTAAATGACTCGCGAGGAACGACGGAGTCGCGTGGTTGAGAAAAAGAGGCTGGCCGAACATTATAAATTTTCATTCATAAAAGCGGTCGACTGACCTCGCCGATGCAACACGCTTTTATCAGCCGTAATCTCGTAGTGCATTCGCCCGTCGAGTGGAACGGTTGCGTAACCGTCCGCCACGGCTGAATGGACGCGGCTAATGTCGCGGGAAAGCGATTCTTGCACGGTAGAATCGTGCGCCCGGTTCTCGTCCGGCGATCGCTCAAACGTGGAAACGTTTCCCCCCGGCGCGGAAATTGCGATTGATCGAGCTGAAACTTGGTAAAATTCGTGGCACAGAGATTCCGCTCCGTCGCAATTACAACGCGACGTTTCACTCAAGATTCGCTTGTTTAGTTGATCGTAACACAAGATATTTGATACATATAAAATCGATATGAAGTATGTGGTAAATTGGTATTAAAATCAGATAATAATTTCTACGAACATAGTTGGTATTTCGCTGGATGATAAAAAGAAGGTAGTTAATAAACTTCGCCTATTTGGGACATTCGTTACTGAACAGCGGTCGTTAATCTCCGGGCTACGTGGAAAAATGGAGCGTTTGGGTAATTCAAATGTAAGTCGTTCAGAAAGAAGAATAGACCGATTAAATGGCGGCAGACAATCAGTCTAATTGTGCGGCTACCGAAACGGTGGGAAGCCGCAAAATTATTAGATTCGATTAGCCGGGTCGTAGCAATTTATAATTACACGCGAGACAAATTATCCGGAATCACGAACAATATTACTGTCTCTATTTAATATCCGTCATAAATCATTTGACCGTGTTCCATCATGACTTTACGAGGGTTTCCCAGAGAAACATTCATTTACACGATCACCCAATTATATGCCTCTTTTCTCCTTAAATCGATGCCCATTTTTTTAAGAACTCTTCGTAAACATTTACCATGAGTCACGCTTAGACCTTTTTCGAATGTTTCACCATTAACCCTTTTGTCAGTTGTTTCATAAATAATTTTTATATTGCATATCATATTCATATTCAATAATACATAATTTATATATATTTATATTTAATAAGTTAGTTAGTTTCATGAAGAATTATATAGGAAAATAAGTATTGTTTAAAAGTTTCATTTCACATTACAATAACTTAATAAAATACTATTTCAAATCTGACAAATAATTATTCAGCTGGTTATTTGATAAAATATCACGAGATAAATTTAATCCTTACGCGGGATTAGGGAAGCGCGCAACGAGTTGTTCCTCTTAATGCAGTTAGCCCGAACATTCTCTGTCTTAAGTCTGTAAATCATGTCTCGCGTGGCACCGCGGTCGCTCTCGTGAATCGGCCCACGGGGGCGCGCAGCCACGTTCTTCCTCGCCAGACAATTTGTCACTTCCTTATCACTCGGCTTCCTTCTCTGTTTCACGCGGTTGTGCCTCGTTACCTACGAGCGCGAAGAAACGGTAAAGCCACACGGTTTTCCGGTTTGCTCGCGCTCTCTCGCGTCCTATCGTAAACGCGCCGCGGCGGCGTCAATGCTCGCGAGCATCCTACGATCGCTTGTTATCAGGAGCGCGGCGTGAATGGTAACACCGCAGTATGCTTCCTTCCGGCTGCTGCCCACGTTATCGTCGCGTAACGCGTGGAAAACGTGCGCGACGATTGTTTCTAGACAGAAGATCCACGTTTTGTATGAACTGACAGATGGTGTAATTTTATCGTTGGAACTATTTCTGGGACGAGGGCAATGACAGTTAAAGAACATCGATATATCGTTTAAATGTATTAATGCCTTTCAAGTATTTCATGCTTTTAAAATCAGATAATAATTATTGTGATAAAAACAATGATCGGTGTATAATTACGCTTGGAAATGTATTATTGCAAGGAATTTAATTTCACGATTGTTAATGAACACAGGCGAATCGATATTCGCAGCATCTGTTCTGTTGACGGCTAGTTAATTATTCTATTAATTCAAATAGATTACGTATAATTAGTTATTAATTCTGAATCGCTTCATACATATTTCAAAGTTACGTACACACACGGGTACATGTATAATATGACGATAAGGAATGCAAAAAGTTTCCCAATCTCGTAATTCTCGTTGAGTAACAATTCATTTGATAAATTCATCGAGTTATCATTGGATTTGATTTTTGTACCAATTCCCCGAAGTACAATAAGACCTATTAAAAGTTAATTTAAGAAGATCACCGTGGATACTCGGTAAGAATCGAAATCAGTTCCGATTGATTGCTACTATTTCCGTCGTTGAAAGAACTCGCCCGTGCGTCGCAGCACCGTTTCGCTTGGCATTCGCGTATGTATATGTATATCAGGGTAGCTGAGAGATAGGTATTTGCATCTGAGATGAAACCCGGCAAAAAGTCGGCAGCGATACCAAAGACCGTTGAAGTTGTGGAACTTTGATGTTCCTTGGTGGTTTGTTTGCGACTTCTCGACGCTCCCGATAGAACTAATGGTTCTTTCATGGGATAAAAAAGAAAAGAAAAAGATGAGAGTAAAAAAAAAGAGCGATGCGCACACGCGGCTTAATGACGGTGGCGTAGATGAGAAAATAATTGCCAGCGTCTCGGACCGGTGCAAAAGAATCACCGTAGCCGCACCGCGATCCATTACGGCGTTTAACAAGTTACGTATGTATAAATAATACGGTGGAACATGATGCGCTCACGAATGTATTTATAAAGCTTCGTTACCCTATGGGCTTTTTCATTTTCTCGTCTCGCAGAAACTGAGAGCACCCGAGTCACTGATACGGTAGCTTCATTTTCCTTTAACGATAATTTTCAGTGGGGAGATTTTACCTTGACACGTGTTTCATTAACGTTTCGAAGCTCGTATCTTTTTCTTTTAATTTCGTGCCGCCCGAGTGATTATCAGAACGAACAGAGCACGGGTGTCGTACGACTGATAAACGTAAGATACCTCGGGTACATCTCGCCGGTAGCCTGATTGCCTATGGATTAATCCTGATAATAACTCGAGCAGCATTATCGTTCACAGCGTTTGCTATGAACACATTGCCACGTCATATACTACCAGTCAATCTGGTTTAATAATCTAAGGTGCAACATAAAATTCGTGATTCAACGACTCCTCCTCGCACTTATCTAAATTTCCCTCGCAGGAAATTTGTATAATTCTCACATTTCCATGTATATCTCTAAACGGATGATTGTTATCATGATATAATCGTTGGCAGAAGTGTTTGGAGTATTAAAACTACGATGTTTTATGTGTCGCAACCTAATATTTTGCATATATTCGCATCTGCATAAAATCCACCGTTCAGCCGTTACGTCAGTTGCTCCTTTTTCTTTATTCATAATCCGTTCCTCATTATCCGCGCTCGACGGCCGATCATCTCGTATCCTGAAAGGTGTCTCTGATATCTACGACACGCCCGGACAAAATTTAACTGCCGGTTGCCAACGGTATTTGTGCACGTACATACGTTTAATGAGAGACAATACGTCGGTATATGAACCAGGGAAAAGTTGTTGCGCGACGGGCAATAAAGTATCCGATATTTACCACTTATTACAAGGCTCGCAACATTGTGCCCAGTTTTACGTTCGCGATAGCGTCTGTAATTACTGTCTATCGCCGAGAAAGTGTATGTGTATTAACATTCTGGCATAATGGCACGCCCGTGTACCCGTGCAACTGCTTCGTGTTCGGGCCTTCGTTTTATTGTTAGTCCCATGTAACGTTCAATAAATACGTGCTCTTATCTACGAAAGTAAAAATAGAGTTGAACCGTACAGTCCACAAAGTAGAAATCCAAATCTGTTAGCGGCTGATAGAAGAATATGTGAAAGTGGCCTAAATCCATTTATTAATTATTTTCGGTTGTTAGTATTTATATGTATAACTTGATGTTACCCATCAGCATATGAGCTTGATTATATTCTGAGTAAATAAGTTTTCAGAGTTAGTTCAATAATTAAAACCATCATTTTGAAAATGGCCTAAGTCCAACCAATCGAGCTGTTTATTTTGGAAGAGGCCTAAGTCTACTTATATTTACATTGTGATGTTAAAATAATTTACTGTTTGTTAAAACCCTTTTACCCTTAAACATCTCAACTTATATATAAATAGGCTTAGGTCATTTTCAAAATAATGAGTGCCTATGCCTGAACTAATATTGCAATCGTCTCTTTAATCGCTTTAAAATGTTAGTAAAGGTTTCCCATTACGTTTCCAACTTAATTAACAATGGGGCTGTAATAATATCGCCTGATAATCTCCTAATCAGGTAGAATACGCGGTATCATCGTTTATTTTTCGATCCGCGCTACTTACCCGGTCGACTCTGCTCGCCAGTTTTCATCCCCGCACGTATAAACTGCCATGTGTATGCGCGCGGTATCACCGGCATAATAATAGCGCATACTTTGCGATCGTCCGTGCGCGGAGTATCGCTAGCACAGGCGGGAGAGTCCCCAAGACAGGATTCCGTTTAAGTGTTCCGCAAATACTGTTACCGCGAGAACACTGCGGGAACGGGTGCGCCCGTTTCGCAGCTACCCGCCTGATAATGCGCTCCGCGACGCGAGATGGTATACGACGTCCACGGTATCGTTTCATATTGGTTTTATATCGAATAGAGCCGTCCGTGTATCTAAAGGTCGCGCGCTTATATTCCACGCGCATATTTCTACTCTCGTTTTCACCAGCTAAACCTTTCATGCATAAAGTACTGCGACGACATAGAGAGTTCACGGTATTATCATTTTGTAGAATTATAGTTTTTTTTTAAATTAATGAGGTTTCGATATTACGTTGCAGATAAATCTTATCTACCTGCTTTTTTTCTAAATGTTCTTATTTTTTGTTGCAGGTGAGTTCAAGCCAATTTTGCTGCACGGAGTAGTAAGGTATTTATAGACGTAAAAGCATTAAACAGGGTTCGGGTAAGAGATTTTAGAAAATGCATTTCCCTTTAGTGAATCAGTTTATAAAATTCAGGTTATCTCATTGGTTTTGTATCGTTCGGGCTATATTTAATTATCTATTCGCACGGTTAGTACAGTTGATATTTCGAATTCTTGTATAAATTAGACAATTCAATTAATTGAACTTTTGATCGCGTCAAAATTATTCACTAATGGGACGATATTATTCGGTGAAACTGTATGACCGATTCGCAGCTAAAGCTCCATATTAATGAAGTTCGGCGTAGGAAGCAGCTGCCTTTGGTTGCCAAGGGATTAGCTAGCAGCTCGCATGATCGTGGCATTGTTAATACGTTATCAAGCTATCGAAAATTCTGGGATAGGCGGCACACCGATAATTTATTGTTACGGCGTATTAATATGTACGACGAGATTGCATAAATTACTAGGATCCAAACAAAATAATATATCGGCTAATTCCCGGCAGTAGACGTATTAATGAAATTATTTCGAAGAAGTTCGCGTTATCGCATTTTCTTGACTACGCCGTCCTCGAGTGCTTTCACAGCGATGAGAGCCCAGGGCTTTCACCCCTAATAACGTAACGTCGAACGGACAACTTCTAAGTACACTTCGCAAGCTATGGGGGAAGGCCGTACGGCACGGGTGTGACCGTGTTGCTCTTTCGTTGTAGCTTGCTCAGGAACAAAAATTGGAGAATTCATTTTATGCTCGGAGTGCAGGCAAACGATCGAATTACAGGAGCAACAATTCTATTACACCCTTGAGTAGTTGCTCGCTACAACTAGGACACTGAAAATATACCCAGTGACAATTTACTTTAGAAATAATTCTTAATGACCGTTATTACACCGACTTATTCAATTTCTTTTTTAATTAATCTCTCCCTTGATTGCAGCCGGTGTATAATTTGATGCTCTCTGCCGTTCGTCATGTCGACAGTCGTTCATTTCTCAAATATTTTATTTCATTCCATTCCGCTCGTCGAAGCACCTGCTTTTTCCATCGATGTGATTAAATACGTTTTACTCGTACACGATCGGATTAATTCGCGTTAAATTGTAGCCTTCGTAGAATCGATGCCAGGGATACGCGGTACTAGGTTTTCGAAACGCTTTCGCCATTTGTATTCATTCGGCGTTAATGAAAGGCTAGATTAGAGGGGTTCGCAAACTTCTACTCGGAAATTCTTTTACCTCTCGCTCCGCTCCGCTTTGTTTCATTCTTTCGCCGCGGAACAAAGAATTATCCGGACTAGTCACGGTTACTTTGGCCAGAGTTAACACGTCCAGTCTCTAAACTTCTTAGCCAGTCGTAGAACATTTTTCACCAGCATGCGTGCGCTCAGAGGATCAGTGAATTCATTTTTTAAAGGTAGTTTAATATACTTCTCTCCATTTTATTTAAATCAACAAATTTCAACGAGAAATCAACGTCTAATCCCGCAAATAGTACTAGTCTAAATATTCGAATCGAGATCAAAGCCGTCCTAAGATAACGCGATTACAAGCGAGCTATCAGCCGACCGAGAGCCCGTCGGCTAATATACATTTAAATTAATCTGCCGCCGGGTGGATGCCTGATCATCCCTGGAAATCTTGTGGGGGTCGAGAGCGTCTGATCATTGATCGTTCAATTTTCTCGCCCATCGGCACCATTGTCGACGGGCTGCGGCCTGGTATAGTGTGCCATCAACTTCCT
>SHCU01000276.1:32522-58383 GCA_004307685.1 Ceratina australensis | reverse complement strand
GTTTTGTGGATTTCACGTAGTTCTGAGTATTCCTAAGGTCTCCAGAGATGCGAGGAATATTGAACGGCATCAAGAATTCGCGCGATTCTCTCGAGTGTTTATTAGCATTAGACGGGTACACGAATTCGTGGCTTGGATCACAGATATAAGAATCATTAAACGAACCATTTCTCGATTTACGATTTTCACGATTTTTGTTATCTTTGTTTTCTCCGATCCCAGCGATGGGAATTTGATGAAACAATTCTGAGTTGCACTTCTACCTGAGTAGAATAAATATGTGTATCTCCAAAACGATCGATCAATTACTTTAGAAAAAAATTCATGAGAATCATTCTTCAAAATTTGACAAAAATTGAAAGTTCACCGATCGGGTTGAAAATATACTCATATATATAGCAATGCAAAAACGCCCAATTTTTATTTCCTAATAACTAATTAATGTTGGCCTGAACGCAATTTTGCCACTCTTCATTTTTATCTTACTTTGACCCGTAGAATATGCTTCTAAAATATTGTCCACCCGTAGGTTTACACTCTGTATTAAGTTTTACGAGTATATTATTATCGGTATTAGATCATCCAGGTTTAGCTTCGTCTTTATTAGATTCCTTACGTGGTTGACTATTTTTATTAGCCTGGGGTCGGGCTATAACGACGTGTACGTGTACAGGTATCCGCGTTTCACGCTGTCGATATTGTATCTTATTGCTCCAGGTGTACATTATACATATGTATATCTACATAGTGGCTCGGTGTTCGCGATCCTTGTACTCTATATTTAAACCTCCACAAATCGTGCGCTCTTCTTACCGGAAACGCCTTTAAACGAAACCTTTCTTTGGACATTTTTTCACGTTGCAACCGCGCTTCCAATACGCATGCGTACCGTAATAACTTGTTAGGAACTTTATTACCCGCGTTTTATACGTACTTACACTGTTATTGAGGCATAACTTACGCGGAACCCGCACGAATAATTTGCAGTAAAATGCTCGTACCTCGATGGGATTATTCAAGTAATTAGGATTTCCGTTCAATCGATTTTAATTATGCGATTACAGTGCATTTAGAGGCAATATTATCCTCTCCTTCGTTAATCCCATCGTTGGGCCGCTTTTTATAATAATTCGCCCAGCCTCGAACCGGGTGAACGCCGGTATGCATGCATAACGAAATATCGCGATATATTTTAATGAAACTATCATGCACCGTGTCGCGGGAGCCACTTTTTCTGCGGCCTGGTATCAAAGAAAATTCACGATCCGATCTCGAGACCTTCTTTTTACATCTAAATTACGTGCTGAAAGTTACGCGGCACAAAGGTTTCCGTACCCTTTTCGAGTGCATGGAAATCATATCAAACGTATCATCCCTTCTGAAAGGAGAGACGTCCCAGTTACCCAGCCCTGTCCTCGTACCTTGTTCCAATTTGTATTAACCGGAGTATCAATTTTAGAAATTCATTTTAAACAAAAATATTTTCATGCACTTAATCCTTTGTACTCGAAGAATCCTCCATAAATATTTGATGAATCTCGTACACACAAATTAATGTATTAAAATTATTATTCATTTTTTCTTTCAATAATTTATATATTAATATGTATATGAATTATTTTCTTGTATTATTAATAATTACTTTATAAAACAAGTGGTGAGTCATTTTGGAGCGGAAAGAGTTAAATACCTAATATCGTGTTCTCTCGAATCAAAGTGATATTTCTTTTTATTAAATGGTAATAATTCAACGGAAATTAATGTCCGTTCAAAGAGACACGTCGGTGTCTCTGAATGTACCGCGATGTTATTCAGTACTTTATTAAGATGGTCCCGCGTGACGTTGCGCCTTTTAAAGAGAAACTCGGGCTCCATTTCCGTCTTTGCGTCCGACGTGTTCTCATTTATCATAAAAACTTGCCCGATTCACCGTGAAACCGATTATCACCTATTCATATTGCATCTAATTAAGGAATAATTGACGTGCAATCTGTTATTCGAATTTCACGCTACCGGTAAATGGACCGACCAAATTTCGGCCTATCTCGTTACCAATAAAGTAGATTACTAGAGACAAAATGTCACTTCGACTAATCAATCTTCTATATGCATTCACAGTAAATAATTAAGTGATAACTGGTTGTTAACTTTGAAAGTGACTCAACTCCATTCTTGGTAAGAAAACGCATATTATTCGCTTAATAATTGTCATTATTTTAATAGGAACCATAAATTGAACTCCTTTGGATACAGTGTAACTCATTGGTATCCTGTACGTACATATTTAATTGCACTGAAACGAAAACCCTTAACACTAAACCTACCACGGTCAAATGACCCTTCTTAAATTCCTTAATATAAATAAAGCGCAAATGGTTTGATCATATTGTTAAACTTGTAACTATAACTTAATTTGATGTCAAACTAAAATATCAATGCCAATATTAAATAGCATTCAAATAAAACATATCAATATAGTATACTTGTGTGTAAAATCTAGTTTAGTGTTAAACCTAGTCAGTTTCAAAATAAATGGTTCAATTATTCTTGCTGTCGATCAGAGCCCAGCTCGTGTCTGAAGCGCGACAATTTTTTCACCGAGACGCTCGTAATTTCGCGCGGATCGTTTGCGTTTGTAGAAACGTTCGAGCGATACACGAAAAGTCCATGTGTCGTGTGGCCCGGCTATAACTCGTTCCGCTCTCGTGACCGTCCGCTGTTCGCGAGTGAAAACTCGCGGGAGACAGGCAGTTCAACATTATGATTAGTCGAGCACGCAGAATTTGTCGCGACGAGGAGCAGCTGGACGTTTGTAAAATACGGCTCGTAATTGGTGGCACGCCGGTAGCCACGCTTCTTGTAAAACGATCTCCACCGATACGAGACGGAATAGCCGATCGATAACGAAGATACCGCGCCGACGGGGGCTTTGTATGTACAGGGCGTTACGTCGAGACAAAAACCGGGCA
The DNA here is from genome assembly GCA_004307685.1 of Ceratina australensis. Taxonomy (NCBI): domain Eukaryota; kingdom Metazoa; phylum Arthropoda; class Insecta; order Hymenoptera; family Apidae; genus Ceratina; species Ceratina australensis. Next base: position 55,414 of record SHCU01000276.1, on the reverse strand, counting down.
AGATAGACCGTGCCGGGCATCTCGTGTACGCGAAATGCTTGAATAATGCATCGGGCCCGCGTAATAAACTGGTCGACATGCACGCTGTCGTGTGCTCCCTTTACCTCCACTATGAGCCTCCCGGTACATATCCGTTTCCTCGCAATGGAATAAATCAGACGTCTCAGATAAATTCTTCACCTATTTTATTTTCGAGTTTAATTAACGTTTTTAATTTTCTGGAGATTTTCGATCGCGCAAATCGTGTACATCTTTTTATTATAGAATGTAATATAAATTATGCTGGAATATATTCCTTCTTACTTTTAGAAGTCACTATGAAACTTACAGTACATGTCTATTAAAACGAAGTAAAGTAGACGTCTTAAACACATTCCTCTCTTCTTTATTTTCTCATTTAATTAATGTCTTTCATTGCAGTTAGACTTCGGATCGTGTAAATTGTAATTCCAGAAATTAACACAAACCTTAAGGTAGAATTTCTTAGACTAAAATGAATTAGATTCCTTGAATCCTTTAAATCCAGACCAATTAACTTATTTAGATGCAACTGTGTTTTGATAATAATCGCGTAAATGAAATTTCTTCTTGGAAATTTGCATCTACCAAGTGTTTCCATTTTATTAAGGAATCCGTATATCCCGGGTAGTACATACTTGTACGCAGTTTCGGTACAGGCGAAATTGAGGGCTAACAAAGTGGGATTTAGTGTAACGAATCCCATTACAAAGTTTTGTTCTAATTCCGCGCGACGACGTCGCGCACAGTGACTACCTCCCAGCAGGGTATATTAAAAACATATTTTAATTAAACTTGAATACCATTTGTGTCCGCGAACGAGCAAATTAATTCGATGGTATTAAATTAATTTTGATTAACGAACAGAACTCCGTTGGCTCTGCTGTTGTTGTCTGTTGAACATTAATCACTAATAGAATCCGTTTGACGAAACAATAGAGTCATCATTATAAAGAACTTTAATAACACCACCTTATTTCCCTTATTTTAATAAATCACCGTTGAAACGAGCGCTATTACAGTCTGTTCATTAAAGTACTCCGAGTCTGTCAAGCGGTTGCATTTAATTATCAGACCTGTAATGTCGATCTGACAGCGAGCTGATTTAATTAGACGCGTTGAGTCAAGCTGACACTGGCTATCAACCCAATTCTGCACAATAATCGAAACGTTCATAGTTTATGTCAATCCGATTCAACTTGTTGCACAATCCGGAGGATACGAGCACGTTACCGTATGTAATTACAAAAGAATAATTCATTTTTGAAATCAATAACAGCCGAAGGCGAGTTCGTTAATGAACGGGAAAATGGCAAATTTTTGCAGGACATTTTTGTAATCGCTGTCGATTCAATTTGTCAACGATTTTACCTGTGGTTCGATTTTCCACGCCGGCGACCGTTTCCCGGTTCGAGGGGAAACGAGACGTTAATGAAGAGCTCGCCGGCAGAAATACGTAGCCCGCGGATCGTGACGGGCGAAGTCAAATAAAGAATCCGCGCATAATACCGGGCGATAAAGTGAACGCTGCTTTGTACGCGTTTTACGCGCGCGCTGCTTCGTTTGTTTTATCCAACAATGTTCGTCGCTGAGCAAACGTATTACGGCTTTACGAGTACCTCGGCCGGGTTGCTCTCTGCCATTTATGAAACATTCGAATTAATTTTCTGCTTCCCGTCCCCCGGGTCTTATATCGCCGTTTCGCGTTCTGAATAGTCGACAGAATTTTCGTTTTGTTATGTTTAACGTTTCATAAAAGAGCTTCGTGCCACGCGTCGAGAGGATTAGTAAAAGTTTACGAGGGACGTTAAAAAATATGCATTTCGTCTGGTGAGTCCGTTGCTATTTTTCATTGATCGAATTTCGAAAATGAAACTATCTTTTGATGTATTTTTTTATTACCGAGAAATTACACGGTAATAACTGAATAATTCTGGGCCGGGTAAACTCCGCTCGCTTAACCGCGCTGAGGCGTATGCTTTATACTCTCTCGGTTATTTATCTCGCATTTAAACTTTGGAGCCAAGTTAAGAAACGTTATTTCGTGCCGTCGTAAAATACTTTGCAGCGCACCGCGTAGAAGTTTGTTAAGAAGCTGGACTCGCGGGGGTCGCAATTTAGCCGGATGCCACCGGCTATAGATGTTGCCGGATGACTTTGACGTTCGTCAGTGAACTCGGCGAAACAAGCGTGTCGTCAGTAGAAGCGGCCGGAAGTTACGACAACGGAGCAACCTCTCGCGTCCTGACACTCCGTTTAGCTATAAACTTAATCAGGTGATTTACAAAGGAGGGAACTTTCTTTCCTGCTGCTTCGCGAAACAAACTGCAGCCTAGAGAGATACATTCGCGTGAGGCGCGTTAAACATTATACAAATTAGATCTTCATGGGGAATCTAGAATATTTCGTGAGCTGAATTTAAAGCGTCGTATTATAAGTTCATCAGATATTTTCATTGTAAATTCAGTTTTAAAGATGAATATGAAATTTGAATTTAAAACGTGTTTAATACAGTTTTCCATTTAATGTATTACTTTTGGTTCAGAAGATGTGGTTTTGCTCTCTCTCTTTCTCTGCAATAATACGTTGTCAGTACAACCATAACGGCTGTTTCTCATACGGAATACGAAATTAGTCAGCATTTCTCTCTAATGATAGAGACCAAAGCTTCTTAAGCTCCTCGGCTTAACTTGAACAGTGGCATAGATCCTTTGTTTACTATTAAGAGCTCTGTTGTAGTTAGCCTTACGCAATGAGAACGTTATAATTTGACAAAAATTAGTATTATACTTAAGGTCTCTTGAGTTTCAGATCTCAAAGAGTGTCAGAGAAAAATATAATATTTATTTCCTATTTCTGAAACCCAAGCTCTAATTAATCCCAGTGTATATTCCTTGCTCTAATTGCGAGAGCACCTCTTTATGACTTGATCTTTCTTTCTCTAGTTTATTAAAAGGCATTTTCCAGCAAGAACGTAGTATCAACAAACGAGAACAAAAAAGCTCTCAGGGCTCTGCAACCAATCTCACGTGACCGTGATACACATCCCTCGAAACGATATCGAATGTCCCATATCATTTCAAGCTTTAACTGCAAAGAATGCCAGGCTACCCTCTTACCTCCTGCCTCGTCGTCCCTTTATTTATCAGCAAACTATTAAACGTAAGGCATTCCATCCGGCACGAAAATTCGTTCCCCTTAATTATCCGGAAACGCGATCCGGCTGATTGCCTCGGGCAGCTTTCATATTTTCCCTCGACGTCTCCTCGCGCAGGTCGAAGAGTATTAGAGTCGAGAGGCTGAAATTGTCCGCGAACACGATACGAATCGTGTACCGGCCGAAGTTCGGCGTCGTCACGGGCCCGACTTAATCACGCGATTCATTTCGATGTAAACGCGGGGCGTACGAGTTTTCCGGATTAACAATTCGCGCGCGTGCTGCTTTAATTGCGCGCAACACACGACACGGAAATATTCCTATGGCGCGCGTACAATTGACAGCGGCCGGATTTTAATTGGCGCCGACCGGACTTTCGACGTTCGCCCGATTCCCACCAATTTCCGTGGAAAACAGTTTCGCTGTCTCCTCTCGTTCTGGGCGACCGCAAAACTCGATCGAACCTCGCGGTTTCGTCATTTTAGCGAACCCGATACTTTTTCCGCTGCAAACCCAGGCGCTGGCGGTTTTTCGTCCACGAAATTAGCCGAGTCGCAAGAGATACGGGTTGAATTTATGGTGTCCGAGATATCCGCGAAATGCGAACATTTCTACGGGAATCGATGACAGTTCTGAATTATTATTCTACTTTTTTATACCTGTGCATCATTTATTGTAAAGCAGTACTTTTTTTTACGATTTCTATCCGTAATGAAACTTTGATATATGAACTGTATTCCGGGTATGATGAGAATCGAAACTCATTTCGTTATTTTCTCTCGGTTTTAATAGCTCACCACGAATTTTGGGGCTGGTAGCTTAATGAGATCCTCTCTGTGCAAGGCCGAACCTTATGCAAATCAGGCTGCATTAATTGACTTTTTCCTACATCAATTTTCTCTGTTGGACTTTGATTCAAACTCGGTGAATTGCGTTGAAAGATAGAAACCTGAAGATTATTCATTTTCGTATTATTCTAATTAATTCATTCCTTCCAACGTACATTTTCTCTGTTAAATTTTGAATTGAATTCAGAGAATTTTGTGGGTAATAGGTTCCATAATTAATAAAGATTATTAACTAAAATTATGAGAACGTGTATACGTAATATTCATGTGAGTAATTAGCATTCGCCTATAAGTATGCAACGTCGATCCATCGAAAGCTAATAAATAATTCGTTTGGCAGAAGGGTTTAATTATTCATAATGCGAGGGTTGAATTAGTATCGAGACAAGGAGATCCGGGCAGGAACCGAATGCCGTTTTTGACAGAGGAATGTTGTTCGTATTGTCGTCAGGTACAATCAAAATCGCACCCTTACGACGACCCAGCTGAAATGGTACGTCACTTTTACTTGGTAGCTTGTTCCTAGTGTCCGCACGTTCGCACCGGTAATTACTTTTAAACCGTCCTCTCCTGGCTAACAATATGCATTGTTCGCTGCCGGAACGAATATCGATTGACGGCCTTAACGTGTACTTACCGTTTGCTTACTCTCAAAGTGTTGCAGTCGAACGCGAGTACTGAGTACTCCCTAAAACTGTATGTTTTCGTTCGCGTGATTTACGATTTGGACTTTCGGAATTTCAGCTTACGTCGATGAACCTCGAATTTCTTACGCCGTCGTAGGAAACACGATTTGAATCGATACATTTCGAAAGATATATAGCGTTCTCTGAAATTAATTCGAAATTCTTAGCGGACACGTCGTGTTTCCTGGAAGAACGTCGAAAATAAGATGTACAATAAACACGCGTGTCGAATAAGTTCGGCGTGTAGGTGTTCTAAGTTATTTCAGTTTCTACTACTCATCTGTCGCAACTCGAGCTATTTTTACCCGGCTGCTTGGAAAACTGCGAACCTAAGGAAAAATTCTCTCGAGTTTAATTCGAGACAATAATCTGTTTGCCTCGTATCCATCGAACTTTCTCACCGATCCGAAAATGTCCGAGGAAAAATCTGTTATCGCCGGGTAAACACGGCCTTAGCGAGAAGCGGGTAGGGTTTAATCGTACCGCGCGTAACTGGAGATGTACTGGACGTCTGTTTGCAGAGAAAACTGCACCTGATTGTTCCACGTAAAGCCACGGTCGCGGTGGACGTGATCGCGAAGGAAATAAGAAGGATTATCGACTATCGGGGCGGTGCGGCGGCGCCTCGATTCTTGTTTTCGAGTGGAAGCACTCGAGTGTCGCTTGCCGTGTTCACGATACTTATTTCTCTCTCACTGTTTGGAAATTACACTCTGCGCCATTCGAGGTACCATCGATTCGCGAGAATTCACAACAATCGTCGATGTTTCTATTTACAATTTTAATTAGATTACGAAATTTCCCGTATTGAAAACGATAATTCAACCAAGTAATTAATAATAATGAAGACATTAATATCTGTGTTTGTATTAACGATTCGTGTCATTATTATCAAAATAAATTTGTCCGGTATGATAACGATGCGCGAGACGAGTGATATGTACCAATAGCTTTTCGTAATTTCGCTTTCATTTTAAAAATACTCACGACTCTCGGAGGCGAGGTTGATCGTCGGAAGATGTCAATAATTACGCGATCGCACCGCGACGAGTACTAACGAATGGTAGAAAAATACAAAAAGCGGCAAAGGAAACTGGAGCTTGTTTGCGCGTTCCTCTTTACCTCTCGAAACGATTTTTCCCAAGGGTGTGAGAAGAAAATACCCGGTTGCTAGGTATTTCTTCGCTTCCTTTCGATATTCTCAGCGATCAACCCGAAGCACGAACACTAACGTCTCGCGTTTCTTTTTTTAACAGCCAAGGAAAAATTCTCGACGAAGTCGCGTTCGCCCTATCAACAGTAATCGCGAAGTTGGCGAATTTCTTCGCGACGTTAATACCATATATTAATATAATAACAGTAATATACAAGCGTAAAGTAATAACAGGCTGTTAAAAACACTGACGTCATAATAGCTCCTATTTTTAGACGTATTATCTTTCTCAAATGAATAACGAATTCCAACAATTCACGATACCTCTCTGAAATATTCGTTTCTTCTTCGGTTGCACGAGGACTATCATCAGGATCAAAGGAAATTTCGTCACGATTTTGATTAAAGCATAATTATCAAGATTGCCCTGCGATGTCGAAATAAGAAATCTCTTCACAAGTGCTTCGTCCGCCTTGTCATTCGAATCCCTGTAATTTTTCCCAAGACGGACATTTTCATCCTTTGCCACGAAATTAAAGAATTCAAGGGTAATTAACCCTCCGCGGGCTGAATTTTTGTTTTAAATCGCAAGAAATGAAAAATCAGCAATTATAAACTTACATGTACAGATGAAAAAAATTGTTCCGTTTAAACAATTTTATTGCGATATATTCACTATCTGACTTTCAGATAATGTTTACACTTCTGCGTATAAAAACGGGTAAAATAATGATAAATTAGAAGAGTGACCTGAAAGTTACATGGACCCATACGGGGTCAAGTTGTCTCAGAATAGGAATTATTTTATCTGACAATTCTCATCGACTCTGTGCTTTTAATATAAGGATCAGACGCTGTTCATGACGTTTATCGTTTCGCTCGCATATATTTTCGAACGTGGCCGGGACGTATGCGTATTCCGAAACAAGTAATCGTTTCCCGATCGTTTCTCTTACGTCCGACCGATAAAGTTTATCAGGAGGGGTATTACCTACTCGACTGAATTTTATCGGCGTGCGTGCGATAAAACCAGACTGTAAAACGTGAATCGCGGGGAGGGCCGGTGGGCAAGGTTTGTGCTACTTGTCTCGTGCCCGCATGCGGCAGGGTCTCTGACGTGCGTCGAAATTTAATGCCGACGGTACCTGTATCCAGAAACGGGAGCGCCACCGGCTCGTAAACGGCGTAATGCACTTAAGGCACCGCCGGCGTGACGCGATTCGGCCCGGGAAATTCGTCGGACACCGATAACGCGCGATCGACAATCGTCGCCGCTACGCTCTTCGGGTCGGCTCGAAATCGCGTTAACACGTTGTCAGAACCGTGGCTACCCGACGCCGAGATCGAATCGTCACGAATCCACGAATTCGCCATGATCAATCATTCGACTGACGTTTATCGATGAAAAGATATCGCTCCGACACGGTTCTATCTCAACAATTTAATTTCAGATTTCTGACGAAATCCAAGAGGCATTTTGTGCAATCAAAAAGATTTTTATTCATCGTCAACGTTCGAGAATTGCATAAGCAATGTCGCGCCGCTGTGATTTGATTGATGATTTTATTCTTCTATTATTTTAATATAATAATAGGTAAAACTGTTGTTTACATGTATACTCAGTTTTACTTCTCGAGCATGAATTGAGTTCATAGGTGTTTTAGTTCTGATGTTACTAAAGATAAACAGGATGAGGAATATTATTCAATTTGAAGAGTTAAGTTACACGTTCGGATGAGTAAGATCGTTTCCTATAAGAAGGGTCCGGAAGCGAACGAGTAGAAGGGACCTCTCCTAGTAATCACATTAGAACATTGTTTCAAGGTTTACAAAACTCTCGTCGGTCCTTTTAGAAAACGTCGAGCTCGGTCCTTGAACGATCGTAACGAGGACGTAAAAAAGCGCAATAAAAGCAGTCAGGTTGTTTCGTTTCTCTTTGACCATCTAATTCCTCGATTGAGCCAGGTCTTCCGGCAAATTAAACACGGTTTCGGAAGCTGCGTTAAAGTTGTCCGGTCGCCGAGGAAAGGGCCTATAGCCGGCGCGGCGCGCGTGGGCGTTGAGGTCGTCTTGACAGCTTCCTTCGTTTCAGTGGCGAGGCGATCGCGCGACGGAAGTGGTCCGCCACCGCCGGGAGGATGTTACAATTAATGCTGACCGGGGCTCGTTAGCACGTTTCCTTTTTCCCTGAGTCATCCCGATGGAAGTCATCGCCGAGAAGGAGCCCGCCGCGCCGGTTCACGGCGGGGAGGCTCGTTCCAGGAGGCGCGAACGATCGTCTGGGCCGCGGTTAATGCTCGTGCCCGGAGGTTTTTTCGTCGAGCTTCTGGTTTTCGTCCGGATAAAATTGGCCTGATGAGAACGCGCCGGGTTGCCGGAAAAAAATATTCGTTTTCGACGAATCTTTCATTTCCACTCGCAAGCCGATTTTTTTCCCCTGGCTCCCTTTTTTTTTCTTTTTAATTCCGCTATTGTTCTTGAATTTTAACCGACATTGTTTGCAGTCCTTTTTTGTTTTCGTGTGCAAATATTTATATGAATCTAGCGCGAATGAAATTGCATTTATTGTCTAGTTGTGTACATAAAAGCAACGCGATTCTCTCTTTTAAATATAACTCTGCGATGAAAACCAGTAAAAGGGGATAAACGACGAATGATAGGAAGATTGGATAATCGGGCGGAGTGTAGATGAACAGATAGAGAGTGTCCTGCATCTTGTGAAGGAAAACAAACGACAGTGGCTGCTTGTTTCACAGTTAATTAGATACGTGAAACTGGGTCATGACGTTGCAACGCGAGCGAAATTCCATGCTGTTTCGAGTGTTTGCTCGCGCTTTTTGTTACGGGCATAGGTAGCCGGTGACATTGTCACTGGACCGCGTAATTTGTATCCGAGGGAACGTTCCTAACATCGGCTCGAATACCTCCGGCCGCATCCTGGACAACGCTCTGCTCTCATTGAACGCGGAATCACGCGGTCGTCCGCTTCGCGAAATGCTCCATGGACCGTTTGATACTCTGTCGCTTCGATTTCTGCGGATCATGACTCCTTTGGGAGTATTGGTAATCAGAATTATTTTAAGAACAAATCAAGATTCTCTATCTTGTATTTTATAAGAATAAAATCATTTTTATTTCAGATTTTTTGAATCGACTTTTATCATCTTTTTTAATATGTTTTTAATTTACGAAAAAATATATTGATTTTATATAATCATTGGTAAATGAGATTGCAAATGATAAATTATATTTAATTAAACATATCAAATTAAACATAAAATGCACTTGCTGCGTGGTTGCGAACGATGTAACATTTGCTTTCTACTTCCATAATTGATATTGAAACGATTCGTTCGCCGAACGAGAGCCTATCTCATTCGAAACAAATTGCTTCCTCAATTTGCGTGCAAATCGTTGAATATTTTCAAAAATATTCTCGACATCTGCTGAAATCGTGAAATTGTTTTCAGTTCTGTCTTCTCTTTAAATAATAGATGATGTAACAGAGTTTCGTTATCATATAATTTTATATAGTTGTATGACGTCATTGCTTTGAGAGTTTCCTTATTACTCCTCGCTGCAGATGTCACAAAGTAAAACCGTTGGAACGGAACAGAAAAGTAGGATGAATTTTCTTTCCGAAGACAGTGAGTTTTTCCCATGTATACCAGTACACTGAGGATGCACTCAATTGTGAGAAAGTTCCTCGGAGCAATTGCTTTGAAGAATGATACTACATTTGCAGACGTGGAAGAGTCAATTACGCAGTTAAGAACCATCTTTCTTTTCCCGATTATACGAGATTTCATTTTATCCCGATATTACTCCCACGATCAAAAAATAACATTTATGCAAGTGTAATTTTATTTGCAAATTAAAAATACTGGATTAAGTAGATCGATTTTTATAATATATATTCTAAAATTTTACAGAAATTCCTCTTTTTTTGTTACCCATTCTAAAACGTTTCAATCGGACGTTTAATCCTGCTGGACGATTTAAAAAAAGTGTTTCGACTGTATAGCCTCGCGAGTGATAGCTATTGCGCAGGCTTTACCCTCGATGTTACCAGTCCCAATTGGTTTACGGTATTTCCACCCTTTGCCCGTTGCTACGATTCACCTGGGTCACCGTTTGCCTCCCACTCTCGCTTTATATACACGGACGTTCGATAGGTTCCATTTGATTAGCCGGCAGCGATAACTTTACACGTCCGACCTTTCAACCGAAATCTCACTAGGATTACCTTGATGATGAAATTTGGTACGTGATGCCCAAAACTTTGATGGCCGTTTCTACCCGGAAAATTTTCGCTCTCTTTTTACAGAACGAAAATTAAGATACATGCCATAAGGAGTAAAATAACTGAATAGTGCGTTTTGTGTATTTCTGCACTAAGAAAATAACTTCAATCGAATAATATTACTAAAAGTTACAAAATATCTATAGACGTCACTCGGTTACTCACAGAGGTATCCACATAAGTAAAAGAAGCGTAAGATCAGATTCTATGAGTATCGTATATTATCGTACCATTCTCTGTGTAAACAAGGTTACAAAACGTGTTGCGCAATTCTTATCTGAATTGCCAAACAGAAACTATTACCATCTCGATTTATTCCTAATACGTTCAAGCGTTAAATCAATAATTTTCATTTTAAAAACACTCTTAATGTATATCTCTCCAAAATACTATTATCTGATAGAAACATAAAACACATATCTGATGCTACAATAAAAGAGTTCGGAATAATAAAATAGAAAAAGTTCCATGCATCGTAAATAGAAAAATAAAAAAACACGAAAGAAAAATAATGGGTAGAGGGAGAAAAGAAATGTTTCACGTCGACTCGGCATGCCAGGTTTTGCACGCGATTTTTCCCGTTTAGAAAATATCATGCTCGTACGGGTATAGGGCGGCGTGATATCTCTGTTTTCAGCGATGCTGTCGTCGACTTCGATCTCGCCGGCTTGACGCGGCACGATTCGATTGTATCCCGTCGCGTTCGGGCGGACGTCTTGTCACGTTATCAAGTGCGCCGAGCATTTCGATCCAATTAAAGGGACCGCCGCGTCGTCGTGTCGGATCGGCGCACTTCCGACGCGAACCGGGACAGATTTCGACGCGTGTACACCATGAATTTTCATGCGGATTTTCCGCCGGTGTCAAAAATCATCCGACCGACGTGTATTGTCCTCCCGCAACAGGTTCCCTGGGAATTTCGCTCGAGCTACGAACCGAGGAGCGAGCGTTACTCTCGCTGGCAAATGTTTGATTTGACGGCACCGTCGATAAATAATTAAACAGATAACAGGGGCAACGAGCGTGCGTACTCGCGTACACATCGACTCCTACGAGCAACTATTCTATTATTTTCTTACATGTATCTCGTTTTCTCGTTAAGTAATCGACGGTTTTTATAATCGAAATTTCTGCGATCAATCGTGCTGGTCTACGGGTATGTCTGCAAAAGTTCAATACGGAATACGTGATTTAAATTATTTTAATTTCATGAATAAACTTCGCGCGATTTCAATTGGAACTACGCAGAACGTTCTGGTTTGATTAATTAAACTTCGATTGATTGTTTGAACGTATTCAGATTCGCGGTTTGCTCGTAATCAGATACTTTAAGTGTAACAACTTTTTACGCAGCTCTCTCGTTTATACTCTCAGATTTACGCGCGAGTTGTTCGCGGTGATAATGTATGTTAGTACTCTCATTATTATCGCACGCGCTATCTGATTGCCGTTGGAAAGGTTGCGGCGACAATTGCGGGGCGTTTACGGCACTTGGTGGTCGCGATTTTTCCCTCGATTAAAAATCACGGTTGCGTTCGCGCGGCGATAAATTTCGTGAAATTGTTGTTGATCTCCGCTCGTTCTGTGCGACCGTAATCCCGGTTACGTAATACCAGGATCCGGATGCTGCGAGATTTAGATACACTCCGAAGCTTGTCGAGCCATATTTTTAGAAAAAATAAGAAAGATACAAGTCGAATGAGAAAACAACATCGTGTACGGAATAGAAATGAGGGGAAAATGTACCAATTTGAGTGGATTTCAAAATATGCCACTGACTGAACAAAATGATATCTTATTAGAATAAATGCACATAATAACGTAAAAGAGTTAATCATTTATTTGAAATATAACAGTAATATTACGATTGAAAGTTTTTATTAATTTCACGAAATTACGATAAAAATATTTTTATCATTATCTATAATTAATCGTTAAAAAATGGGGAATACAAGATGAATCTTTTTCTGCACGAGGACATAGTCGATTTCGTCTCGTTTATTCGAGGCATGCGTCGCGGCGCGGTTGGGAGAGTAGAATATACCTTGACGAGCGCGTCATAAATACACGTCGACGGCGGCTCCCGTGCGATGCTATGTACGTCTTCGTCGGGCGAGCCTTCGTTTGAGGTCGCAGGTTAAAGGTGAGACACGACGTGGTGTCAGACCTTTTAATTTCCGTCGGTGGCCTTGAGCAAAGATATCGTAAATTTCCTTCGTCAATGTAAGGCTCACCTGGGCGTGGTAGCTTTGTACAGGGCGGAGAACAAATGAACATGCATCGTCCTTACATACTGTGAAAGCAGATTTTATCTTATTATTTGCCTTAACGCCGTGACTTCAATTATTACTTCAAATAGGAAAAAGTATGTTGGATTTTATTATTTCGATTCTTTCAGTTATACCAATGACGTAATTTAGTTTCAGTTTGTTGAATAGAAATATTAACGTTTCAAACGAGGAAATTATTTTGAGAGGATAATATCTAAATTAATTAATTAATGATGTGCCATTTTAATGTTGCTTCATTATTAGCGGCTGAACCGGATAAACTGTAATTCGCTCCGATGTTAAACGACGCAGCTAGTACCCTTTGTTCGATTTAACAAGCGTGTGGGATTACATTAGGTTACATATAACTTACCTCTATATTTCCAAGCGTTTACTACGACGTTATCCAACGTTCCATACGAAATTGTATTTCTGACGTTTAACAGTCGCTCACGTCTCCCACGATGTAATTTACATTTAATTATATCGCAAGAGCCAGTTCCTTTCTCTCGGTTATTCCATATTTATCAATGAGACACGCCTCCATAAATAACATTTAACTCCAAAATCCGCGTTCATGATATTTATCATCCGCTTCATGCATTCGTTTAAAAATGTAGGAAACCCGCGGATGCTCTCATGTCTCTTCAATTTTTAAAACTTGCAGCTATTTCTCGGAAGCTCGACACCAACTGTTCGCATATCGTAGTTTTTCGCGGGTGTCTCGTGAATTTTTCACCGATTCGCATCTCGAATGTATGCGTGCCACATGCAGGTAAATACGTATGCGCATCTTTCGAGCAGTGAGAAAGTTTCGACCTGTTGATAGTCTGTAATCAAATTCTGTTTCTGGTCCAACACTCGGACCTGGCTCTTTTTCCACGAATGGCCGAGCTCCCGCGACCGCAACGGCCGTACGTGATGTTTACGGGAAATTTCAAAGTCCGAGGAGCCGGAAACCCGATATTTGCCGAGCCCGAATTATCGTGAGAGATTGGGTGTAGCCTGCAATTCGTAATCGCCATACCGGTCCGAGCCGGTTGCGTTTGAACGTGCACGAAAATTGGAACCGTATCGTCGATATTCAACTCGGGGTTATACCGATCGAACGATGCTTTGATACGACTTCGAAAAGGCATAACGTTGCACATCTTTAATCACATGTCGGAGCATAAAACAAAATTGAATAATTAAAACATTTAATCTTAAATAGAATAATTATCTATTTAATAACGTCTAATAATAGTCGATTGGAATCGTACGTAATTTTTTTTAGCATGTTTTTGAGTCTATTTATCTTTGACGTGCTCTCAATTATCAGTTGAAACGTAGACTGATTACACGGTATCAGCAGCCGCTCGAACGAGCACGTCGTACACGTCGTGCGCTGAGAACATAGGTACACAACACTCATACACCGGGAGAAGTTGCCGAGGATAACGGGAAACGAAATTTGTTTCGACTTGCAGAATGGACCATGAAGGAGCGCAGCGCGAGCTGGTAGTAGACGAGCGGTCGTCCTCTCGGCTGGTGGCTCGACGGTCATCGACGGGATCCTGCAACGTTGAATCGTTCGCCCTGCAGGTGTTGCGCACGGCAGGTACGAGGTCGACAGGTGCAATAATCGGGGGTGACCCGGTTGTTGCCGCCGGGGCGGCGATGCGACGATGAGCTCGCTGAGGATACTACCATCCCTCTACACCCGACCAGAGGTTAGTAACCACGTCATACCACTTACAGGTGACCTGAAACTTTCAAATTCACGTCTCGTCTAACTCCGCGTCGTTTAACGTGATTCGGTTTTCGGGGGCTCTTCATTACGGAACTTGCGAATCTTTTCCCCATCACGGTTTGATTATGAAAATTTGATCGAATTTCCTCGCGCAAGCAAGTAACTAGCGTCGTGTAATCGGAAAAAAGTTTAGTCGGTAAGTTTGTTACTTTATTACGACACGCTTTCGTATGGATCGATATCGCACTATCGCGATGATCCGTTCTACTTCTTGTTAACTACCGTGTCGTACTATAATAACGTGACAATGAATTGCTTTTATTATTTATCAGTTGCTTAGAATTTTGTTAACGAAGTTTTGACCCGATGGGAGGATCGGGATGAATGAGGTCGAATGGAAGTTGAAAAATTCGTTTACTACGATCCTTGACTACTGTTTGAATGAGTTTCTATGAATGTTCCCTGCAGCCCCGAGTAGTAGCAAGGCCGGGTCGCCTCTTAGGCTGTCGCAAGGTCGAGCACAGAGGAGCGGAAGCCGCTTCAAGGCCGAAATTAGTCGCTTGGCCATGGACCTCGAGACGAGGAACGGGACCGGTGGCAACGACGAGGAATACACGAATATTTACTTCATCGTTGGAGATCGCAGAGATACGGTCGCCTACAAAGCGGATCAGGTCACGGACATGGAGCTTAAGGGTAAGTACATTTCATTCATTTATTCCTTTAATTGGCCTCGTTGCGTCATTTATTGATTATCGACGTATTTTTTTTTTTCGTCGACGTCATTTTATGAACGGCGATGCTATCATAACCTTATCTAATATCGAAGAAATAGATTGCGTTAATATGGCGAGGTGTTTGTTCGTAGTTCCAAGCCATTTTAATTACTAATCGAGGAGAAAAATGATATTAATGAGATTAAAATTTAATACGTGGAATAGTAACGCGATTTTGAATTAAGTTTTCACACATAGCATCGACAAAGAAAATCGGATCTACTCGGTATTCAAGCAGTAATAACGATCTCTTAGCGATCACCTCGTGAATGAGTCATCGTGAAACCACTCGACGGCGAAATAACATTTTTACGAGCATCCAATAGATTCCCCGACCAGTTGAATCTTTTCATTTAAGATCCAACAACAGTCATCCTCGTCTCGCCCCCGAGGGTTGAAATTGCCCGATGCAGCTCCGAGAATATTCGATATTCGTCGGATCCATTCAATTACCGATCGGCTAGGCTCCTCCGGAGGCCTCGGGTAATCTTCAAACGAAATCCTTCCCTTAACCCTGCGGCCCTCGCCTTTTCAGCTCCCGCAAGCGATATATGAAAGGGTTTGTAAGCACTACCGAAATTATGTTTGCTCACACCGTGACCTATCGACCGGACGGGACCTCCCGAGAGCGGTCCGCCGTTCTAAGCTCTAACTTGCCAATCAAGCTTGCTTCGCCCCCTCGCTGGCCGGCGGAGGACAGAGCAAACGGGGATTTATGTTCGCGTATCTGTTTAGGCCGACCCGACACGATGACACGGACACTCGGAATTCTATAAATGCCGCCCACGGGGGCTTTACGGAACATCTCATTTATTTCCTTCACGTGTCTGAAATTACTGAGATCAAAGCGGAGAGGGATAAACTCTAGACTGTATAGATATATTACAAATTATTGAACATTTGGATATCATCTTTCTTCATAAAATCGTATACGTAACGAATGAATACAATCATAATTGTTTCATATTCATAAATCCTGACACGGTGACATAAATGGATCAAGATATTGCCAATTTAATATTGATGGATCGTTGATGTTAATGAGATTATAGATCACGTTAAACCTATTTGGTGCTGTTCCACTTGTGTAATGCATAAGCGTAATATTTGTCAAGCTACATTTTGTCATGCAATTTCCACGCATGTCATTACATGTAACATGCTCGAAATTAAGCTTGATTTGTGTAATGCAGATAATATGCGATTATACTAATTCGATAATACATTTTTATATGTGATAAAACATATCTGATTGGAAATCATGAATGTTTCGAAGCAGCTGCCTTATCGAAGAATATATTAAATGAAAGTTACATTATCTAATACCCATATTATTCACAATAAGAAACTTGAACACCTTCTATAAGACTCTTCCCTTTTCGATATTATTACTCGAGCTTCTTGTATCGTATTCGAAAGCATGAAAACCATTTTTAAAAAATGCGAAGGATTCCTGCTAAAATAAGATTTTTCCATGAAAAGTCACGTTTCACTGCAGATTTGTATGAATGGGAACCTCGCCTGTGGAATTTCAAGAATATCGAAAAATCTATCTATCCCTCTATATTTCATATTAAATATACCTCGTATTATACCTCGTATATAATATACCTCGTATTAAATATACCAGGAAGAAATAACAAAAAATGATGCAACGAAAGTTTTCAGCTGAGACACATTGAATCCACGTGTACGATTGTATCATCCTGTAGGCGTAAATACCACGTAAAATACAATTCAATGGATATACAACTGTTGATCCCGTTTGAATGACGCGCATCTCAGGAAAAGAAACGTTTCCCTCATTTTTATACCTTCCTCTTTGTTCGGTTCCCTTCATCGTTCTCGGAAAGACTGTCTTCGCTGTCATTCACTCGCAGAACTTTAGAATCGTCATATAACGGATAATCTCTGCCTTTTTTTCCCTGGTTACGATTGCATTCTCTTTCACGGTAGAGCCTTTCACTCTAACGATGCCCACGTTCTTTCCCCTTTGCAATCTTGTGAAACTCATTTCCCGGGTTAATGGAAATTATGGGATTCTCCGCGGAACGTCAGACAACGCGGGGTACCGTTTCGTTAATTTCAGAAGGATCTTCTTGGCTCAACGACGAAACCTCGTTTGCTCGTAGCTGTTCGAAACGATTAATCGTCTCTGAACCTCTAGATTCCGTGAATTATGAAAATTAACTCGAGTGTGAATCGCGTCGCCGCAGTCGATTTTCCGGCTGTTTGCCCGTTACCGTCTTGATCTCCTTAAACCGCGAGCAACTTGATACAACAGCTCGTCGCACAATCGGACACCTCCCGGCGGAGGTAGCCGAGCGCGGTTAATCGCGAACTGTTGCACAGCGTCTACCGCGTGACGCTAACGTTTCCCCGGCTTACTTAATTCGCCGGCGAATTAAAATAATCGCGAATATGTTTTGCGTCACGTGAATTCCGACGTCTGACCATTGTTATCCGTAACTACTTAAACCTCGACGCAGGAGAAGAGCGCCGTAGCAGTATATCTTGGTTAATTAAGCGCCGGTCCGTCCCGCGTCGTTTGTTTAAAACCGTTTAGACATAATTGCCGCATTATGAATTACGACATGCGAACTCGTGTCAAAGTGCATCGCCGTAATTAGGGATGATAATGGCATTACAATTTATGCAGGCTTGCTCGCAGGCTAGTTAATGGAAATTGCTTTGCCGTCAATGCTATTACGAGCGAGAGTCGCCGGTGTTACAAAGGGGGCGCACTCGAAACACACACGCCCGTAGTGTGGGAGAGATAAAGAGAGTGGATCCTGTCAATCCGACGAGAAGTCACTTTGTGTGACCCTCGACGTGTACGCGCGACACGGTCTTCATCCCGTACCGCCTCGAGTTGCTTGTCCTCGAATTCACGCGACAGTCGATCCCTCCAAAGAAAACTGGTTCGCAGGAAAATCTTCTTATCGATCTCATCTCTCTCTCTACTTCTATGAATTTCGTGCATATTCTAGGAATACGTCTTCTCTAAACGCTTCATGCGCACGATTAATCAATAAATTCCATCTCCTTTGTTAAAGTTTTTTCTCAAAGCACCGCGAGACGCGAGGGAACTTTAGAACGTCAGGAAGGAATGCATAAGAAGAGTTATGAAATGTTAGGAAAAGAGATTTTTAATTTCAGGATAAACATCCCGCGTGGTATTGACGTATTATATAATTACAATCTTATCATAATAGCATGCATATGTTTTTAATATTCGCATTTATTTATTAACACCATTTCTACCGCGATTTTATGTATACCTATTTCGAACGATATGCACATTTTTAAATCCAGGATGAGCTGAAGGAAAATGATATCGCTGAATTAATTAATGTAACAACTATTATAAGAAAAGTCAAAAAATTATTTTTAATATGTACATACAATATATTCATCGTTTACTTTTTTACCTGAAGGATACTGAGAAAGAGAGAATGTACATTTTGAGAAATCATTAAACTTAGTGAATAATGTTCGGTTAAAATTTGAAAGGTGTCTTTTGACACCTCGTGGTAGAAGTAGTGTTACGTTCGCCTGATTACATTTTTACTCGCAAGACCCGAAGGGCTATCGTCTCGTATTTTATCCTCCGGCAGGCTCGCTGACGAATCACCCTTCTATGGAAACACACAGTCCGAAAATAGATCGATCGTTCTTCGGCCGGTTCTCACTGCTTTTTAACCGCCCACATTCATTGACGCGAGCTTCGTGAGCCGAGCTTCGTGTTGTCGATATGTTCTTCCTTTCAGTTAATTAGAAGGCTTTTCAACGAGGCCGCCGCGGAAAAATCTGCCGACGGTGTCTCGGGCCATCGAATCGATACCGTTCGTATGGTAAATTGACCCTTATTGTCTGGGCAGCATCGCGAAATACTTCCTCTCGAAAACCTGTACAAGACGAGGGATGACAATAAGATCGATGGTTCGGTTAGATCGGGTAGTTTAAGTCGACGGTATTCTAGAAAAATAAATTCCTCTCAGAGCTCTTGTTCGATTAATCTCGAAAATTCGATAGTAAAATATTTTCTACGCTTTATATTCATTTCAATACTTCCTTGAAACCGTCATAATTTTTTACGATTCAACTGTCTTCAATTCTGTGCTTTATGTAAATTTTTGTTTCTTACAATTAAAATTGACCACATTTCGGTTAACGACTTTAACAGTTGAAACTGTACTTCGAACGGATTTGAAACTTTTCACATAGGTTCTTCTTACGAATGGTTAAAGTTGTATCAAAGTTTCGAAGTCGACGTATTTTTCATTCTTAGAGCCGCGCGATGATAACGCATGAAATTATCGTTCGTACGACGGTATAAGTAGCGGTAATCGAAATGTTGGAATTCAATGAGCAGAGCGGATAATTCGAAATTAGTACTCGATATAAGATAATGCGTTAGTCGGGCCAATCGGTAATGACATGGTTAATTGGTTCGTTATTTCGGTCGAACAAATTGGTCGTTGACCAAACAGTATCGTAACGTTCAATTTCGGCAGCAATTACCAGCTTGCTAAATTATTGTTTCATGGGTACGTGCAACAATTTGTTTGAAGCATCGTTGAACTTTATCAACCTTTACAAACTACCCATTCGAGAAAAAAAAGCTCTGCACAGAGTTGTTGCAGTTCGTCAAATATTTGTTCGAGCGTTTAATCACTCCTAGTCGTAACAGTAATTATTTATTTTCGGACAGACAGTAATTATTTATTTTCAGAAAATATTCACGCTTCTGTATCATCATTTTCCGCATTAATTTGTTTAGTTCAACTAAAGCGTACGAAACGTATTCTCGCATCTACGCTTATAATAATTCCTCGCCGACGTAAGCGTATATTAACAGAGTTATTGATCTCTGATAATACGCGTATATGTAATACCGAGAACAACAATCCTTTTGTACTCGTTTCGTAGTACGGGGGCTGGATGCATGCGTGCGCGTACACGACAGGGATACATTAAATCAAAACGTGATTGTTTGCGCAACGCGGTTCCAGTTAATGTAACGCGCCGTTGTGCGGATGTTAATGGAATTTGCGGCGCATAATCGACGTGGATTTAGATGAAATTGGATAAGAATCTCCAGCGCAATATTATTCCTGATTCGTTATCATGTTCAATTCATTCCGATAATTAAATTCACATGCTATGCGATCATATCTCTATGCGATCTACTCGGTTTCAAGTCGATTAAGGGCAAGATTAAATTACTTCATTTACGTCGAATTCTGTATTTATTAATTGTGATTTGAAAAAAGTCATTATTATCATATTATTAATATAATTATTAATTATAGAGTCATTATTATCATATTATTAATATAATTATTAATTATAGAATCATTATTATCATATTATTAATATAATTATTAATTATAGAATCATTATTATCATATTATTAATATAATTATTAATTATAGAATCATTATTATCATATTATTAATATAATTATTAATTATAGAATCATTATTATCATATTATTAATATAATTATTAATTATAGAATCATTATTATCATATTATTAATATAATTATTAATTATAGAATCATTATTATCATATTATTAATATAATTATTAATTATAGAATCATTATTATCATATTATTAAGTTGGTGCATATGAAATATCGGTTCTCTTTTACGTGTAAACGGTTGTCTTCATGTTCTCGTTATGCTTTTGTTTTCGGCATAAACTCGTTTATAGTCGTACTGTCCGTTGCCAGGATTACATTTCAACAAAGAAGATTTTGTCAAAAGCATTTTCTTTTGTTATTTATTTTGACTTTTATACCGTTATGAACTCAACCAACATTCATGTAATTTTTTTATACGAGAATAAAGTATGGTCATAATGCTGCAAAGACAATATAAACCAGGCGTTTGTGGAGAATAACGATCGACAAGTGCAGCGTCGGTTTAAAAAATGTTGATCTGGCGATTTCTCATTACAAAGTAAATCGCGTGGAAGACCCAAAATGTCTGACGAAATCGATAAACTAAAGGCATTCGTGGAAACGAATCCAGCTGTATCCGTAGGGGAATTTGCTACCAAAATGCAAGTTGACCATACAACAATATCGCGACACCTGTCTAACATAATTTATATATTCATTTTAAAATCCGACGTTTCTTATGCGGCAAATTTTTTTTAAGAATAAAAAAGAAATATAGGAGCGGAAAGTTTGAATTAAAAATTGTGGACTAACAGTGTTAGCTGAACTGGCTTCGGCAAGAATATTCATGAATTCTGTTTAATGCGGGGAGGTGCTATTAGTAGAGTCGAACAATTACGAAAATTAGGGGCGATTCTTGCGAGCAAACGAATTTGCATGCCCGTCCCTGTCTAGACGGCGGTGGAAACGACCACGTTCGTTAAACGTAACGAGGCGCGCGGCAACGTCGGTGTATTTATGCGGTTAGCAGGCACAATAAACCGTATGTGCACGTACAAATGTATCGATTAGGGAATAGGTGAGGCTGGCTCCGTGTAACCCCGCCTCGAAATCAATCAAGCCGGCCCTACGAGCATCCCTTACCTCGACCTCGTGCACGTACGACGCCGCGTCGAGGGCACGTAACAAGATTGGACGTACTTTTTATCGTGCTCTGCTTTGTCTGGAAAACGGGCCTTCGCCTAGAAATTTCTTGCCAACCAGCGTACATAGCTTTTATACCGGAAAAAAAAAGATCGAAGATCTCCCGTCTGGTTCATTTCTCGCCGTGTTTTTTAACGCCTAATCGGTGATCGATAAGCATTTGGTAAATTGGAGGCTAAGCTGTGTGCTCGGTATCTGATATGCCGGCGCGTTACATTTGGGAAAAGCACTTCAATTTTAATTAAGTTTGTTTAATATTTGCCGAGTCTAGGAAGCTCCTCCACTCGTGATAACGACGGTGTAGAGAAAAAAAGGGCTGATAATGGTTTTGTCACGAGCTTGCAAACATACAGCGATTCCGTGAGATTAGATAAGGGGAGATACGAATGTTATTGATGACAGGAGAAATTAGATCGGATAGCTGTGAATACGCAGGAGGAGCAAATGGATTGCTTGAGAAATTGCACCGACAAGATCGCCGCTTTTTTCGATGTTTCCCTTGTCGACCGGCGATGATAAAAGATCTCTCGGAATAACATCGTCTTAGCGCTCTCTATTTACAAACTTTATTACGCGATAATAAAAACAATGTCCATTCGTATCTTTTTCTAATTGTCCAACTCCATTGTCATCCTTATCACGTCGTTAATTGAATTCAAGTTCAACTATGTCGCATGGATCAACTGACAATGGTAAATGTTTATTAATTCGACCATTCGATTCCCAAGCGATCTTTGCTCTCAGAAACAGACGTAAGTTTTAATTAATCGAAGACGCAAATTCGCAGCGAGTTTCACGAACATCTGTAATATCCTGTCGTGATATGTTCCATTTATTATTTTCGTGGCGAACGTCACATTTTCATTTTAAAGCGCAGCTGTCCAGTCAATCGACTTTTGCGTCCAGTCCATCTCATAATCGGACACTTTCACGCTAAAAGCTGAAGAAACTTTTTTTTTTCACGAACTATTCTATTAAAATTCTAATTCTGTTTCTCCGTTCTTCTCGCCAGGAATTAAACGAGCAGTCATAAATTACCGCTTAATTCTGACAGGATTAAACAGATTTATGTATCCGCGGAAAAATACGGTGAACTGTTCTCGTCCGCGTTAGAAAACGGGAGGAACGTTGAAATATTAATCACTTCGCCGTGCAGATTGAACGATATAAAAATATGTTATTTCTAAAAATATCCAGTATTATTACTTACGTCATTCACGCCGAGGGAAACATGAACAGAGTACGTTTACCATTTTAATTATACGAGTTCTGCATAACGATGATCACCGGGGGTGAAAGTAATAAGAAAATATGACATCTCGTTGCGTTCGTACGTT
>SHCU01000275.1:121097-141756 GCA_004307685.1 Ceratina australensis | reverse complement strand
TGTCACTGTCACAGTGAATTATTAAAACGAATCAGAGAATTTTATATCGTAAATAAAGTAATGTTTTAATCATGCCGAAAAATGACGAAATTCAGAATAATTCAGTTGCCAAGTATATGAGATTAAAACGTCGATGGAGGCTTGATGATTTAAAATGATATTTTAATATTCCAGGTGAATGAGAAAATCCACCGTAATTTATCGCAGAATCAATATGTAGATGAAGTCGCGATATATTAAAATAATTATTCAATTTAATGAATTCCGATAAAACGAAGTGCTCGCGAATTTCTTTTACCCTGGAGTGGACGTCGGACGAAATGAAAGACAGCACGCGTTAACGCAATCGTGTAATCGGGCGCAATCATTTTGATGACTGCAAATCGTCGGCGATGAGCGACGGAATAGGGGATGATTATCGTGTAGGCAGCGCTGGCTAAGTAGATTGTCGCGGTCCCTATCTATTATCTGTGTCAATCGAATCCTGAGCCGAAGCTAATCCAGTATCCGCACGGCGAACACCCGAAACGTCGTACTCGGCTCTATGAGAAAATTGGCATCGGCGGCCGGTGACATTTGGCATCGCGTGTCCTCGCGCGTAGGCCACGAGACACGAATCCTGGCGTGAAATCGGTTTTCTTAAATTGCTCGTAGAGGCCAGGGTAGTAAGCACGTCCGTCGTTCGCGTTGATTTAATTAACCGGTGATATTTTTAAGCGAGGATAATTGCTGACCGAGCGATGACGATCCACGCGAGAGGAATTTCGTAACGATCCTCCTACAAATCGTGCGTTAACTAATTGTGGGAAACCAGTCAAGGCTAATTCGCCGCGTTTTAACACCGTAAATCGTCCCGGTCGTATTAACGTCCATCTGGATGCAAATCGACCGGCTCGCATCCGATACCATTCGTTTAGCGAGATGGTATCGCCGCGGCAACGGCACTGACCAAAAGGATGAACCCCTGTCTGATTAATTATCCCCTAATAGGATCACGACGACCGAGTATTGTCGATAATACATTTGACGTATGGAAATCCTACGGCGGGATTAATCGAACGGATTCATTTAACAAGGTTGCATACATTGTTCGAACACGTTTCTTTGTCTCGGTTCTCTTATGCAACGTGCAGGCTAATTAAATATTTATCTGATGCTCGACCGGGGCTTAATTAACCGACTGCGAAAAAGCTGATCTCGATTCCCGAGTTATCAAGACGCCGCATCTTGACGAGTGTAAACGAGCCCCGGGTCTCGAGCGATTATCCGTCGCGCGCGTGGCTCGATCGCGTTTATTCGATGGACGAGTGGTCCTGGCGACGAAACGCAGGCGCCGATAACGGCCCAGTGACCGCGCTTATTAAGCGTGTCGATGAATGGAGCACGAGATTGAACCGCGCCACGTGCTCCTCCGTAGTGACTTGATAATGAAACTGTGTAATTGTCAACGAATTATTAGCATCGTGTCCAAATGACGTGTCAAAAAATACGCACACATGAAACGATATATTTACATGTTGTTATATAATTATTATATTCACTGATTATTAGATACCAAGGTAGCATGAAATGGATAATTATGTAGAGACAGTTGCAACATGGTTAGCAGTAAACGAACTATTATTATATTTGGAAAGTACTATGTGAAAAATGTAGAAATTGAAAGAAATGGAGGAAATTTAACAAGGATTGTGTATGTAGGTCCTTAGGAATTCACTTTGGCTATAATCTTAAATATCATGGATACTAAAATGGACAATGGATATTCAATAAGGCAAATTACCTGGTTTTTATATTTGATACATTAACTAAAATTATGCAACGTGAAACGTTATGGTTAATTTATTAGGTTTGTTCATAGTTTTATAAATTTTGATATAATTATATACAGTGGCACTTATTGAAATGTTTCTTATAATTACCCTCTCAATATAATTCAATCATTTAACAAATTAATAATTAACGAGAAAGGTAAAATGAAAAACAGATATTTACAATAAACTGTAAGTTAGTTGATAACCTGTTACGTATCAAGACCAAACTTACGAACAGATGCTTGCATGCATCTCTACAGGACGTCAATTGAATTCTGGTAAATAACTTATTAAATTTCTGAACTCATAATAGTTTCACATTTTACATTTAACTTTCGCTTTTTACCGAATCTAATACTAATAAATAAATTACGACGTGAATGAGCTCTGTTACGTGTCGCTACATTCAATGGTTTTACGCGTGAAAACATGACGCTAGACACGACGCGCATGAGATCATGCACCTTGGCTAGGCCGGATCAATCAACGAAGATTCCTCCGGATATAATGTTACTTACACGTATATCTACGTGTAAGTACGCGAAGAGGGAATCGACGTGCCGCGCAATCAACGTTCATTCACGCGGTCTCTCGCCGTGAATCGGTTCGTGGAACAGTGACATCATCCCAGGACTCTTTAATCTGTTTGCCTGATCGACGTGACTCAATACCTTCCAGAAGCTAATCTCCGATTGTCGTTTTCCCAAAAAGTCGTATCGTGTGCATATAAATGAAATCTTATCTGGTGTACAAACTAAATAATCTCTTCGCTCTTTGTCGTTCTGCCATTTAAAAAGGATTTCATTCCGTATTCGTCGATCGTCCAACGATTTTCCTTGAATCTCGCGGTCTTATCGGCCGACGCGAGGAGAAGCGGGCAGCTCGTGCGTCGACCCAACAGCAATTAAGCGATTTCCAGCCGGCTGGATCGCCGCGGAGAAATGAATTCGTGTCACGCCAGAAGATGACGACAGATTAGACCACGCGAGTCGAATTAAGGGGATGACCGAACATTCTTGGCGCGAATTAATATTTAACCGGACGAGTTACACCACGTCTCGTCATCGCGTCGAGCATTTTCCTCTCTTTCTCGGCGAACAAAACGACGGCGAGGAGCGTACCGTTTCCCGCGTGCCCGCCGTATTTACACTAGAGACGTTTCCCCGTTGCAACGCACCCGGTACACTGGTTCTAATTTAAAACATTAAATAAACGATTTTCCCAGCGAGGAGCGTAAACAGCGGCACGCGCGCCCCGTGTTTACACAGTTTCGCGTGGTCCGATGGTTACTCGAGTAGAACACAGCACCCCCCTCCCCCCCGTGTATTTTCGTGAGCCGCCGAAATTAAACGCCGAATGCCAGTGGCTGCTGGTATCCGGATGGAAAACCGCGACTAGACCCAACATCGCCTTGGTAAAAATACACGATTTTTCTTTTTCATCGAATTCCTGCTTATCTCCACGGATTTAAAAATAGACTTCCACGTTTCTAACGTTAGATACTCGTTGAAAATGTCACCGATAATTTGTTCCGATAATAACAAAATTTACAACGAAATAAAATTCTGATATACTCACGAATATTTTATTGTACGGCCTGTTGAAGAAAACGATCGGAGTTTTAACGTTCGCTTCGGCTGATAACAGCACTCCGTTGCTTGTTTCCAGGATCGAGGACCCGGGCGTCGAGTACGGGTAAAGATCGTTCCGGTTTAAGGCCGCGGTTAAGGGCGCGATCAGGGCCAGCGCCAGCAAGGCCTGTAGCCCCGTCACGGTTCGAACACTCGCGCGACGAGTAGTCATTCTCGGTCGGACTGCCTCCACGCTACTACCGCTCTTGCTGCTCTCGTCCAGGCCGCGAGACAACGAGTCTCTTCTCTGCCGGGCCGCCCCCTAATCGTCTTTCGCCCGCACGCTCCTCTTTCGAACGCACCGATCCTCTCCTCTCTCCGTCGCGTCGCCGATAATTTCGTGCCGCCCCTCCCTCTCGGCTCGCTCTCCGAAATCCTCTCCCGCGAACACGCTCACGCGAGCGAAGACACGTTCGCGAGACACACCGCATTCCTGCCTTTTTCTCTCCACGACTGGCCAGACACGCGAGGAGTTACGTAGGATTTTTGTTAAATCACCGATGGAAATTATTCGCGCTGAATGATTTGATACGAGAGAGAGAGAGAGCGAGAGCTATTGGTTTCTGTCGGTACGATATCTGGGAATAGTTGATCAGTTTTCTCGACCGCTTAAGATGCAGTTGCATTGGTCTAATGGAAGAATACTATGGCAGAGGTTACGCCGGTTCTATTTTTATTCCGCAAACGAGTTATCTGTTATCTATTGCGCGTGATGCAAACGAGCCGGTTGATTCAATTGCACCTCTTCTGGGCCGCCAAGGTCCGCGGATTGCTTGCTCCCCAGCCTTTACGCGATTCGACCCGAAGGTCGGTTCAATCCTTGCCCACATCGAACGATATCGCGAGCTGGCGATTACTGTCCGATCTAAATGAGAATATATCTCGCCCCTAAGCCAGACCTCTTCCTCAATAACATACGAATTCCTATCCGTCAAATAATTTCGCCGGCTGTCCTGTCTTCCATCCGAGCGGAGCTCAATTAGCCGTATCATTAATTTGTCCCTACTCGATTTATTCGTACTCACGCTGATCGATACGCGTCGTTATCGTTGAAATAAGAACCGTGTAAGTGTAAATAACTTGATCCCGTTTCGCTCCCCTTTAAACAGCCCCCTCGGCTTCGAACTCCCAAGAGCAGCGTGCATACACCGGCGGCAGTCCCCTTCAGCGCAGCAAGCTCCCAGGAGGAGGCAGAAATCCAAGATCATTGTTCCTCTTCCGCGTCATTAGCCCCCGCTTCCGCGGCCCGGCTCTGTTCCGCCTCTAATTACGACGTCCTTACCTGCGCCGTGTTCCATTCAATCTCACCGATTCGTTTCGCTCCGTGCAAACCGCGACGTACGTACTCGCGTAGGCGTGTAACTCCTTCGGCATTGTTCCACGCGAGCCGGATGACGAACGCGCGTCGTCGTGATTTATGCCCGTCTTGTTTGTCATTTCACGTTGCGACAATCGATTAGTAATTAAAAAAATATTCTCGCCTCTACCGTTTGAGACTCGCTAAGAATTCAGTCTCCCTTCGACGCGCGGACCAGAAACTGGTTTGGAATATCGCTGGAATAAAAAACTTGCCTCTCCGGATGCGGATAGGGTTTAACGGTCTTACAGACCGGCGTGCACGTTGTAAATTGATCTTTATTACAAGAAATTACATGACTAATTTGTACATATAAAATATAAATATGGTACAAGTACTATGGTACAGTAGACGCGTAGTGTGTGTTTACGAGTGTGTGTAACGTGTATGTGTATTGGTTCGTTCGTGTCCTTAGGTAGTGGTGCGCGTGTAATATGTGTTGTATCCTTTCTCTCTTAATCGTTAAATCGCTATGGTGGTATATTACTCGTTGAATCGTTCACTATACTCTGCTTTTCGCAAGAAGTTCCGCGTAAGCTCTGAACAGTGGCGCTTCTTATCAAAATCACAGTATAATCGTGTTTTTATCACGGCAGTAGACGGAGTGACGCTTTTCCCTATCTCGTAAAACACGAAAACGAGGAATAGAAAATGAAGGAAAGGAAACCGGGAATAGAGATTTGGTTACCGGGTTTAACTTCGTTCTGGCGCGACGTTCTCCTCCCGATTCGTTTGAAAACGTCGCGCCTGGAAGGCATCGTTGGGCATAAAATCGTTTATCGAGTCGGTCGCAGGACGAATTTCGAGGTGTAAAAATGATAATCGGAAGCGATACACGATGGGTAATAGATTATACGTAAACGCTCGTTTGGCAGTGTCGGATCAAGAACAGTCTAACAACACGGACGAATATAGCGTACGGGTCTTTCGTTTAACAATGACACAGGAATCTTGGCGATCGATTTAGTCCTTTTCGGTTTAGCTTCGAGAACGATTCCCGCGGACTAAGGGTTGCTCGGTAAGCAGAACGGCTTTCAATTACGATTTATTAAATATTTAAACGCTCGCAACATGGTCTATGATAAATAGTTGAAATCATGCCGGACCGGTGTTCTGCAGACTAACGTTGCTGCGTGAAAAGTGACTGAATTCTTCGGGTTAACAGTACGCGTTTACGAAAAAAACAGTGAGATATACTTCGAGCGCAGACACAGAGAGGACGGAGCAGCAGCGTAAGTTTCATCGATACTCTCGTATCAGAATTCCGGAATCTCTCTCTATTTTCTACCCGCGCATTACTAGCGTTATTCCCGATTTATTTCCATCCCGTCTATTTTGAATCTCTCCCGTCCGCGTTCCGCCTACGCTTGAACTTCGCGTAACTCCGTCTACTCCCTCTGTGTCTCGTGTTTTCCGTACGTTTTCGTCTCGCGTCTCCGGTTTCAGCCGGTGAAAAGAGATCTCTCGCGTACCGAGCAACTTTTACCATTACGAACACTAAGAGTTTACCTCGAAGAAAGGTAACACACACTCACTCTCTCTCTCTCTCTCTCTCTCTCTCTCTCTCCTACCCCGGAACCTTCTCAGTTACTTTCGCGCTCGTTATCTCATTCTCTCCACCTCTCGCTCCCACAGTCTCTCTCGCGAATTCCCATCGATTCTCATCTGGCTTCTAAAAGTGAAAATTACAGAGCCCTACGAAAGTGCGATAACTGTTGATAACGATTAAAGCTACGATAATATTCTTGAATTAACGTGCGTGCATTAAATACAATGGCGATCTACTTCTTTTTCTCTCTCTTTCTCTCCCATTCTTTCTTCTATCGCATCGATCGTTTCGACTGGTTGTCGGAATTACCCCAGCGTACATAACATTAGATACTCTTTTTCTCCCATCTCGTTTCGTATTATTCTGACGAATTCGATGTACTGATACACTGTTTAGCTGTCGAACTCGTCGCGAGTTCTAGTTAAATTTCGGTCCCGAATCCTCGATCGAGCCTCAGGCATCGTTTCGATTTTCGTCGAAAGCGAGACCGATACCCGACCCCGATCGATCAAGCACACACGGCACGCCGTTACGCGGCGATAACTCTTTCCTAAAAATGGCCAGCCGATTTCTAAATGCTCTATCTAGAATCTTCGCTGTTCTCGAAGCTTGGCCCGGTTGCGGTGACCAACAGAGCAATCTGACTAACAACAGACCTCTTTAGCCCGTGTCTCTGTGACGTCGCGAAGTCCGGAGACCGGAGGCAGTGAATTTACCTAAGTCTTCTCGACCAGTATAAAAAAAATGCAGCACCAACTCGTACGCTAAATTATCATTTAAGTCAACAAGTGTACTTCGCGTCGGGTATCAATCGGTCAACAATCTCGCTCCTCAATCGTCTCACCCTGGAAATCATTGGAATATACTACGGTCCCCCGATAGGATAAAATTGCAAGAAACCCGCGATTCTTGCTTGATTGCTCGAGCATAAGAGGATGAAGCCCTCCATCCGTTGATAGGTCGCGCGTCATCAACGAAGACGGCGATCACACAAATACGTAACTAGATTTGTCATTTAACAACTAATTGGACGGAGTCGAGCGACATCGTGACAACGATTCCCCCATTCATTTTTTAATCTCTCTCGTATTTTCTCGTTCTGGTCCTTAAATCAGCGACCTCGCTCGTCTCGTGTTCTAAATCGTTCGAAGATCAGCTTGGCGATCAGCACGCGGTCGTACGCACTGATCCAAGTCTACGTTAAGTGATCCGAACCTCGGATGCCGTTTCCGCTTGCCGCGTGCACGACTGCCTCGGGTACGAGTCGAAACAGGTGATCAACAGTACGTGGCTCTTGCAGGCATGCACTCGCTTCTGTAAAATACACGTCTCCGCCTCGAGCGCCTCCAGGAACGACGGGTCCCGCCAGTCCATGCTCTCCTCCACGTGGACTGTAACACAAAACGTCAAACGGTTTAACAATTATAATAAACACTAGAATGTAGCATAAAAACTGCATAGAAAGAAGAGATCAGGATCGAAAGAGATTTTCTTTAATTTGATAATATGCAAGAAGGGAAGAGATACTGACGGTCGTAGCTCCAGCGGGAGTCGGGCACCATGAGGCGCTTCTTGGCGTCTCGTAGCTCTAGTCTAAGAAGGCGCTGCCGTAGTCGAAGGCTGTGTATCTTGGACATCGTGCCACGTGGATCCGAGCGCAATCGCGCGCGCCTGTCCAGGATGTCCACGTCCTCGCTTGTGTACGCGATTATCCCCGGCGACGGCAGGGCGGACGGCGGCGGACGGGCCCGGCACCGGGGCCCGAACTCTGCCACCCGCTGTTCCACCGCTGAAACACCCGCACAACGTCGACGTTAGAACTCCCAGCGCGCCACCTGAGGAGTAGACACCGTACGGGTTTTTTCTTTAGACGCATCTTATGTCGGAGAGCTTTTCCATGTTGCCTCGCGATCGGACATTTCTTTTTTTTCATTTCACCGATAAAAAATGTGGCAGCATGTGGCTTGATAAGAACTCCTTGGGGAGTGCAATACGTGATAGCGGCCGAGAGAATTGACCCATTAACGTTAATTGGAACAGTTTCTCGATGACATTTGCCTTCCTCGAGTACACATACCAGGAAGCGTGCATTAAAAGCAGAGGACGTAGGAAATACCTTGGTGCTCTTGAAGAGCTCCGGTCTGCCTGGACGAATCACTCGCGATGCTACTCGTCTCGCTGTCCCTCACGATGCTGTCGTACCCGGAACTCTCGGCGCGATGCCTCGATAACGTAGCCGGCGAAAGTTTCGCCGCCCTCGGCGTGGAATCTGCCCCGGAATCGTAGCCCTCTTTGTTCAAGCCGAGCGACGAGCCGAGGCTTGTAATTTTACGTTGCATTCGACCCGAGGACGGTGCAGGCGATGGAATCGACAACTGCAGCGGTACCGTTGCTGCGAAAAATCATATTCTTCTCAGTATTTCCGACAAAATAAATATGCTTTAAGAATATACTTGAACAATCGTTTTTATTCTCACCTTGGACTTTGAGATCCTCTTCGATATCCGATTTTCCGGTGACAGTCCTCTCGGATCTCTCAGCAGCTGTGAACAATTTCTTCGCCTCGACGTATTCCTCTTCGGGATCCGAGCCGGAAGCACCGTTCCCGGGTAACCTTTCGACTTCCTCCTTGAGGTTCGGATTCGAGGCACCGTCCGGATGCCTCAGACTAGATATATTGCACTCGCCTAACTTGCCGCAGTACCTCCTGGGGCTCGCTATATGCGCGACGCTGTTCGGGTACCAGTAGGAGGCAGTGGCTGGTCTAGTCATGCTTTGACGGCAGTTGTCGCAGATCTTCTCCTGGTCCGATTTACCGGCGATGTAGGCCGGCTCGCTGTAGATGCTCCCGTGGTTGCTCGCGTTATCGTTGAACATTACGTCGGACAGCGATAATGATTGACAGCGCGACGGAGGACGGAAGACGGGCGCGGCTGGAATTTGTCCTGCGTTAATATCATACCTGTTGTACCACCTACGTGTGTCAACATTTCAGGCTAAGTCCTTTGCGCAGACAACTTATTAAAAATTGTATATGATATAAAAAGTGCAATGTACAGAAAATGTAGATTGAATCAAAATCTATTTTTATATAATGATCTACTTATTAAATGATCTTGTCGCTTCGCAAGAAACTTTGTCTAAACTTACATGGAGCTTCTCTAACGTTCACGTGCGAGGAATTCTCCCTCTGGTAGGTGACCGAATTGGAAACGTTGGCCAGGGCCAGTTTGCTTTGGTAGAGCTCATGGAGCCGGGCCAACTGGTCGAACTTGTGCCTGGTCTCCTGCTCGAGGAAGTCCTCGTGGTCGAAGTACGGCCTCGGTAAAACGCCGGCGCCGACCGGCGGCGGATACTGGGGCCTGTACCGGTCCGTGTCGGACATCACCGACATCGAGTCTGGAAATTAATACACCGTGCATTTCCTTCTAGAACCTCAACGATAAGGAGGCGGCGAGAGGTAAGAAGGAGAGAAGAGCGAGGAGATGGCGAGTATCGACGAGTAATTATATCGAGCTTCCAATCTCCATCTCTCTTTTCCCTATCGTTACAATCCACAGATCGCCCTCCTTCCTCTACCCCGGTATGATTGTTTTCCATCGAGCGCGCTATTATCGAGAGCCGGGATCTAGGAATCGATTTCCCGGGACAATCTTCCATTCGGATGCACCGAGGGAAACGAAATACGATATAAACGTCGGGACAAATTGTCAACAGGCTTGGCGGTGCTCCGTAATACCAGGATAATATTTCTTAGAAAGCCGGCCGTACTCACCAGTGAACGTAGATACGACCGTGAGGTTCTCCTGGCTCAGAATTCTCAGAGGATGTTCTTCCTGGTCGCTCTCCGGCAAAGGATTCTCGCCCATGCACATCGCGATATCCTCTTCGGTCACTTGTAGGCAAGAGTCCTGCATCGGTACCGGCTCCAGATCTTCGACTTCAACGATCTCCAGGATCTCGTCCTCCGAGGATAACGAGTGCCTCGAGGGTAGCACGATGTCCTTGTGCGAGAGGTTCAAACTCTCCATGGATACCTCCCTGCTGACTCCGTTGCTCAATGGCTCGATGAGAGGCAACGGCGGCGGTACCACGATCTCCTCGTCGTCGTCCTCGTCCTCCTGAAGATCCAGCTTCCCTTTGTCCACGCTGTCGTCCATTACAGGGCTCGCTGTCAGATCCAGCCCCGAGTCGGTGTTCGACTTCACGTTCAAGAGGTTCAGCTTAGCACCCAGTTTCTCGGTGATGTCCTCGATCTCGTTCGCCTTCAGACTGTCGCTCTCCACCGTCGAAAGCGACGTGTCGTCGTCGTCGACGCCCGGGCACGTCTTGAACGTGGTCAACTCTTTAAACTGCGACGATTGACCGGACAATTTCGACGACGACTCCATCCTAGCCGAGGCGTGCCTGCTCTTCTGTATCTGCGACGACTGATTCTCGACCCATTTCCTGATCATACTCTTCTTGTGGCTGTCCATGAACCCGTACCCCGAGGAATGTTGCTGAGTGTGTTGCAACTGCAAGGTAGAAGGACCGGTGGTCAGCTGCATCGGGCCATCGATCCACGTCTCTCGCTTGTGGTGGGGATCCTTAAGCATGTGCCTCGCCTCCGCGACTTTCGACTTCGAGATCCGAGGCCCGTCTATCCACTGCTCGTCCGATCCGCCGCTCGGCGCTGCAACCGGGATTTTGCTACCGGGAGAGTCGTTCACCTTCGACGAAACCTTCGCCGCCGAGATCTTCCTCGCCGGACTGGCTTTAGGCGTCGCCGTGTGAGCCGGTGACGTTTGCTTCGAGGCCGTATGCGTCTTCACCGCCTTCGTAGCTTTGTGAGCCGGGCTGCTACGTTCCTCGGAAATCTTGCTAGGCCTTTCCGCGGCCGAGCCGCGTAGTACTCGTCCCATCGCGCAGCGGTTGTCGCCAGAGTTCAGGCTGGGTATGTAGACCGGAGGGTGCTCACCGTCGGTCGCGTCGTCCGTGCTAGGTCCGACGTAGATCACCGTGTCGGCGGACAGGTCACTGGAACTCGGGTCGCACTCGCTGTTTTGTCTAGCGGCCTCCTCGCCGGAACTACCGCCGCTCCCGGCGCCCTGGGCGCCACCGCCGATAAACTTGATCTTCCTTCGCCTCATCCGATGTATCCGGGATGCCAGCTGAACGGTAGTGAGCGTCTCCGTGTAGTGCTGCGCGTTCGGCGACACGTGGGCGATCATCGCCGCGTGACACGTCAACGAGCCGAGGCACTCCTTCAGTAATTGGGTTAACTTGTGCTCCTTATAAGGCAGATGCTTCTGCCCGTTGAAAATCGCCAGAAGGATGTTGCCCAAACCAGATAACGGGATGCCGCCGGAAGACTTGCCGCGATCCGAATTCCCTAGGTCCATCAAGTGGAGTCTGCTTCTGCCACCGGCAACTGGGGACCGTCAACAATCGGGGAACCTTACTCGACGATTTTAGTGACTCGATTTTTAATCGCTATAAAGCAGCTTGATAAACAATTCGATGCGAAAGTAATTTAGGAGGATACTGTTCGACAAACTGGCGGCGGTAAAGATGACAAAATCTTGTTCTACGGCGACTATAGGATAGAGATAAACTTAAGTCGCTCACCTCCACCCTTCCCGGCGACGCTGTACTGGTATACATGCAGGGTGTACAGCATGTGAGCGTCTCCGTCGTCTCGCTGCCGGCCAGCTACCGCCGCGTCCAAATAGAACGCCGCGCGTTCCGCAGTCGGTGCACGCAGCTCGCTGTGCTGCTGCAGCTGCAGGCTACCGAACAACGGATCGTCCCTCAGATACACAGCCGGCGACTGCTCCGAATCTGAAGGAACAACAAACGAAATCACGTCGTGCGAAGATCCTTCGCTCGTGTCAGAAAGGATTCATCCTGTTGTCTGATGTAAATTCACGAATTAATATTAACTGTACGATGAATAAAGTATTTTCTTTCCGTTTGCACTTGGAGTATATTATTGCACGAAAAATAATATATACAACGTGGGCGTATCATAGATATTGCCTTGAGTATTACGTCTGGCGATTCCGGGAAGACGGGGCAAATGCGGAGTTACGAGGCAAAAGCTGGCTGGATTACATGGGGAGAAATAAGGGACACGCGAATAATACCCGGGCAACCCTTTGTGTTTAATGCCGTTATTTCTCCGGGAAAAAATAACATCGCCCGAGCTATGATGCAAGGCGTTCTCCCTCCCCCCCGCCGGCCCCGGGATATCCGCGGGTCTCGGGGTCTGAGTTACGGCGACGATAAAACGTCGAAAGGTATGTGTACCGCGCGTGGATATCGCGTCGCGTTATCACGGGTATCGCTTGACTGGCGTGTACACGCGTGTGCCCTCGCGAGTAATCGAGGCAAAGAGCCAGGCATTGTCTGTTTGATACGGTGAATTAAAATTGCGTTCGAGACTCTTGAACACGAGTCTATTATCAGAATTCCAGACAGTCTCTGATAATAAAATACAAATTCACGGAATAACGTGGAATTACGTGTAAAAAGATATTATACGAAATGAAATATTGTAAACGTTGCAGTGATATTATGTTACGTATAAAACTTTCGTAAGTTCGGAGTTCCACACGTGCGACGATAATTCATAGAATAAAAAATTGCGAGGGTCCTAAAGGGGAAGTTTTATCGTTCACGCTTCAGAAGCTTTATACAATAATAACGCATGACATCTGATCAGCTCGTAACCCGGGTTTTATGTACATATCCTCTCGTCGTTGACATATTGGCCGCGTCTAAGAAAGGAGGCTTGAATGGCGCCGAGAAAAGGAAATCATTGGGAGACAACGTTATTATATGTCTATCGGTTCCGTGACACGAGCTCGTAAAAAGCCTCGCCCTTTCTTCCCTTTGTTAGGGTTTCCGGACAAAAACTGGATCAATCTCACTCTGATTCCTGAACCAATGACCCTCGGGGCATAAAAATTTTTATCCTCCAGCCTGAGAGGCGATAAAAATTTAATCTACAATCTCTACCGCGGAATCTATTAATTTTTGTTAATTAACCGGATGGAGCGTGAGGAAGGTGAGACCGGGGCTTCTGCGTGCGTGCACGCGTGGACGTATTAATGCCGGCGAGGCGTGGCAGTATCCATAAAAGGGACAGGAGAGAAAGTAATATTGTCGGCATCTGCGCGGCTCGCTACGTAGACGCGCGTTGGAAATAAAACTGCGATCGCGAGGATTCTCAAGAATATGGATACTATGCATCCGGCTCGAGGGCGGCTATAGGCTTTAGCGAAAGTCGGATAAATCGTTTTTCGACGCGTTTCGAATACCGCCGATCGACTTACCCGAAGGGGGCGAAGCTTCCTCCGGCAGTAAAGGAAATCTGTTCCCGTCGTTCTCGAATGACCGAAACGAGAATGTTTTCCCAAACGTCTCGAAGGGAACGAAACACTCCCGGGCCGGTTAACTATTAAAGGGGCTGAGGATAAAAAAAAAGAGAAGGTTGAAAAGAATTTTATAAATTCAGTAAAGAGAAAAAGAAGGGGAGCCTCAATCTTCTGAAAGTTGTTACTTTTCTCTTTTCAGGTACGGGTCCGATAATCACTGGCCGTTGTATCAGCCGCGGATGCGATGCGCCGGTAATTCGTTTCGTAGGCGGGGGAATCGATAATAACTCGAGCCAGCTTTTCCCTTGCATAATTCGTCCGCCGGTCTAACCGGCCGTTGACGCTCGCATCGCGCGTATTCACTTACCGAGGAGTCGAAACGATTAAGCGGTTTTCGAGATATTTCAAAATTTGAATTCCGTCAAATTGACGGGTCCGGTGAACCTAGTGTCAAAAACGTGCTTGCGTACGGGGACGACACTTCGCCGGGCTGGACTGCCGTACCGGAAGGGTTAAACAACGGCAATATCGAGATTAAAGTAGCAGGAGTCGACGTTGGGACCGACGGAGCGAGGAGTTACATAAATTCCGAGGGCATAAAGAAGGCTTGTCCGCGGCATGTTTAAGAGTTTGCGAGGAGGTGGTGTGGTTCAGGTGCTATCGCGAGCGGTGGCCCGGAGAAAAGGTCGTAGGTCGCCCGGGATCCTGGACAGGGCCGGGGTGGAAAAGCTCGTAATAAGCTGCTGCGAATATTCGCGGGACTCCCGGTGTCCCGTCTTGACTATAACTCCGGGTATATCCGTGGGGAGGAGGCCGGCCACGTTTCGCGTATTTTTCCCTTGGTAGAGAATGGAAGAAAAGGGGCGGTTCGTACGCGACGAACGAACGGACGGACGGACGGCGGAGAAAGTTTTCAATAAATCATATCCGGTAGCGTAATAAGCACGGGAATGCTCGTTTAGTCGTTAACTTTATTTATACGCCGGGAATAAATTGCCCTCGGTAGGTACTTTTAATTCGAACCGGCCTTTAATTTAATACTCGCGAACTTATTGCTTGTTCTCCCACTCCCGATGGACTTTATGCGATTCTTATGACCGAGGAGGAAAAACGCGCAGTTTCATTATCGCCGGTGAATCGAATTTCTTAATGAAACACGCACGCCGGACCGTGTTGCACCCTCCTACGAGTATTTCCGGCGCTACCGCCCGGCTCGCAAACAGTTGCATACCAAATGAAATCCGGCAAAAAAGGAGAACGGGATAATAGAGACGGCGGGTATATTATCCCGTTAATCCACGGAACAACCATTAGAATTAACTTCACGTGTTATTCTTTCATAAAGGTACTCCCCCCGTTTCACCGGCCACGGTTGCTCCGTTACGGCACTCCGCGATGTTTTCCTTCTAATTGCGTTGCTTCCCTCGTGTCTCCGTTTTCGAAATCAATATCTCCCGCTCGTTGCACAATTGTATTTCCTGATATTTAGTAATACGCTTCGATTCAGGATCAAAGGAACATCGGGACTTTTCGCAGCTTCCGGTAAGAAAAACAAACGGGTGGTTCGATCGCGGAATACTGCCGGCCGTTTTTACGGGGATGAAAAATTATTGCCAGTAAACCGGGAATTTACTTCTCGAGCGAGAGAACCGAGGGTTTCGCGTCGTTAAACTTTCAAGTGACGAAAGCTAGGAAAGCTGTCGTTAACGAAACGATCTCGAATTCTTGCCATATAGAACCGGTAACACGGACCATTGCCTGGACTACTGTGGGAAGACGGCATGGTTTTCTTTAATTGCCAACCGTTCAGTGTTCTCATAAAAGTTAGCCCCTGATGAAGGATACGTTTTCTTGAGACTCGCAATCCACAGAGGAAAGGAAACAGCTTCATAAAAAAATAAGGAAGAACAGTGTTTTACTCTCACGGGTGAATTAACAAATCGAATCTCGTTATAAATATTAATGAGAATCTTAAGCAGGCCGCTTTTGACGGGAACGCAATGGGCTTAATTAAAAGGTATAATGGGAAATAAATAACCGAGGCAAATAAAATAACTGGAGAGCAGCAGGACAGGACAGCGGAAGCGGAAGTGTTTTTGACCGCAGATGCACCGTTGGTTACACCGCTTCCCCCGCGACTCCTATCGATTCTATCTATATGTATACTTTCTGGCGTACGCCAAAACGCAAATATGCGGCTTCGGGGTTATTTAATCGATTGTTTTGGTCGGCCGGCAAACAAATGGATATTAACAAATAATTCTCGCGATCGTTACCTCGGCCGTTCCCTGAAATTTCACGCGGATGAAACCAACCTACGGACTCGTATGAAACATCGAATTGAAATTGAACATAGAAAAAGTTTGTTCCATCAGCGAGATTCGCGTACCGAAAATATTTCGGGTATACGCGCCGGGTCGTACTTCGCGCAAAAATTCCCAGACTTTTACCTTCGATTCTGGAATCGATCCAAGGAGACAAAATGATACCGCACACACAGACACGAGAGTCCCCGTTTCGCTTTATGCAGGCGTTCGCGTTAAAAGCGTGCGCGCCGAGTTGACGCTGCATCCGCGACAGGGCGCGACCATTATTCTCTCTCCGTCTTCCTCCGCCGCCTTCTTATCTCTCTCCTTATCCGCTTTACCCGCGAGCCGGCGGAGAAATATAAAACAATAACCGTGGCGCGAGTCACGATGAGAATTATTGCGACTCCCGCTGTTCCCCGCGTCTCTCGCTCAAACATATATCCCGTGAAAGTGTCCCCATCGCTTAAAGATTCGCGCCCCTTCGCGAACGCGTTCTACCTCGCGACTTTCGCCAAAATATCTATAGACAGAAGACTTTTGAAAATTTTTGTTGATTTATATCGAGCACGATTTTACCAAAGCTGTGCTGGATTTATTAGAGTTAGACAAAATAAATTAATTTTTATGCCAATTTAACCCTTTAAATATATAAAAAATTTAATACTTTGAATGCTATAAACTCTAATTCATGCGAGCGATGTTATAATAAAATCAATTGTTTTATACGAGTCTCTTAATATTTAAACAGATTATCAATATTAATCGAAAGAGATTTGGAATGACGTGTATACACGTCGAGCGCAGTTAACTGGTTAAGAATTTTTATTGTATTTCGAAAATCGTAATTTGTATTCGAATTTTGATATTTAATTTTTAATAATTCGTGTACACATTATATTTTAATAAATGTAGCTTAATCATAGTAATCTTTCATAGACTTTAATATAAAATATTCGTCAGACTTCGTTGACAGACAATAAGTGGATTTATGGGCGAAATTACATCGGAAAATCGCGTGTAGCAGGAGAGACGAATAATATGCAGGATGAAGGCAGCAAGCTTGAGAATGGTCTAGCGTCGGCCATTTGGTACCGTCTTCACGGACCAGCTCGTCCACTCGGTGATCCGTAAAATTGAGGGGTAGGATTATTTCTTTCTTTTTTTTTCCCCTCCCATCCCTCCCGGTCGTATCTGCGGAGGAATCGCGGTGGAACTACCACCCGCAGGACTAATAAGAAACCGAAGGGTGGCGGCGGCGCACTTGCCGCAGAGGGGAGTGAGTGCTTCCTCGTTCTGGAAATTAACCTTCGACGTCCACTCGCAATCTTTATCGGAACCCATATACGAAGCAGGCAATTACTCGAATCATACAGTCGGTTGTTCCTGGAACTCGACGCCGGTTATCGAGGGAATGTATCGGGTTTTTACTGCCACTTCTTTAAAGATCGGCCCGCATAAACGGATGTCGGAATTATCGTAAAGAACCGAGGAACGGCGTTATGGTCGAACTTGAAAATTAAAAAGGGCACGCGCGCGGCGTGCCTGCATTAAGAAACAATGTAGCCAGGTGTAAGAGAGAGAGGGCACGGGGTTATCGCGATCGTGCCGCCGCGGCGAAGAGGATAAATGCGAGGGTGGGTAATAATCTCAAAGGGTTTAGAATCGTAGTAAATTTCGTAGCTGACATTAACGCAGAAGTCGCGTGCCGCGGTGGAACGTGGCATATTAAACTGCGACGTCGAACGGAACGGGAACTATGCTTCCTCGAAACGCCGCAGGGGCCACCCTATAAACTGGTACCAATCTTTTTTTCGCCCCGTCCATTAATTTGCGACCGCCTCGTAAAAGTGAGGACGCGATTCACGGGTCACGTAATACTTTCGTAACGCCGTTCACGGTGTCTCTTTTAAACCGGCTCCCGGAGAATTTACTACTCCGCCTCGAACTTCCGAGCGCCGATCGCCTAAGAAGGCTTAAAACCGTCAAGCGTTTCCCGACGAAAGGGGACCGCCGAAATTTCCTCGAACTGTTTTCCCCGGGAAAGCATACACGCGGTCTCTCAAGTTTCGCGAGAAACTGATTTCGAAACGTACCGGGTATATCCGGGGGTCTTAACGAGAGACGACGACGACGACTCTTTCCGCTCTCGCGGAACGCTAACTAATTAAGAAGCCGGTGCAATTAATTTTCCAGCTTATTAAATAATTAACTCGTATCGCGTAGGTCTGTCCCGGTCGTGGAAACGCTCGTTCCTCTTCTTCCACCGCCGACGACTTTCGGTCGCCGTGTGACTCGGCGAGGCACCCTCGGAACTTCGGCTTTTCTACTCGACAGAATTCGATAATCCCGCCTGCTTTGGTAATTATTTCAAGTTTTCCAACGGAGCCCGGGGGACAAGAAACGAAATACCTTTCGCCTTTGCGGTAATTTACTTTTGTTTCCTTCCTCGCCTAACCCCCGGCTGCTCCCTCTACCCTTTTGTTTCCGACCCATTCACCCAATGGACTTCCATTCCATTCCCTCGGCAAAAATTTGTTGCTCGAAAATATTTCAATAACCGAAACGTGTTGCGAGATGGCAAGGGTTAATATCTGAAGTGCGAAGGGCGGAGATTTCCATTTCAATATGGTACCTTGAAAAACGGAATACAAAAATTCTCTTCGCACAGGGAGGAGGAGGTGGATCTCGTGGAGCCGATTGGACCGTAGTTACAATTCACGTTAATGTTGATTGCCAGCGGGCGTACAGGGGAAACGACGTTTCTGAAAATTAGACCGAGTTACCGCGCTGGCAGTCAGTGTATCGACGGCTCCAATTCCCTTGGCCGGGCCCGGCTGCGCTCGGCGCTAATTAATCCAAAACGATTGTACCTGCCCGCATTGTTTCCAGGCATCGAATTAATTGCGGCCGAAACGGTTCAACCCTATCGGCGGAAACTTTCGGCCCCTCCTCCTCCCCCGCGCGGTTCGCGGTACATCTACCGGAATCTCCGAGGAAGCTCCTTTTATAGCGGCACCGGTTCCCCGAACTACGCGCGAGGAGGGCGAGCCTTAAAACGAACGCGGGGGAGGGTGACCGAGTGTTTCTTACGACTCAAGTTTCTTCGAACACAATGCTATCGCGATTCGGGCGGCCGTTCAAACGAGAAAACTTCCACCTCGGGAGAATATGGTACAAATGTTGCGCGCAATTTGTAACCGGAACTCGACTCTACGTACGCCTGTGGTCACGCGGGCTTGCTCTTTCTTCGACGCCCGACACCCACCCCGTTCAAAAACTTTCCTAGTTCCGATGACGGATGAACGTTTCTTTCGAACTACGCCGAATTGGGAAGACCGAGATAAGAATTATTCCCTTACCGAAGCGGTTCTCAACATCGATCCAGAAGGAATTAAACTCATCGGTACCTTAGGAGTTACTTCAGTCACCAACTAGTAATTTAAATAATTATATATTTATCATAGAAAATTTTCATGATTATTATTAAAATAATTAATACGGTCGTACGAGTAAGATCTCTGATAGAGGTTTAAGACGTGATGAAGAACTGTATCCAATATTTGAAGGAATTCATTAAATCGTTTGATACCTTCTTTCAACTCTCAGAGAAGTTTCAATATAATTAGTATTTCTAAGATGCATGCTTTTGCGAATTTCAGAGGACAGTTTTACGACTCTCACTTTTGGGGATGAAGGGAATGAAAGACAGAACATCTATTATTTTATTATCAACTTTACTGCTTCCATGATTTAGTATTTGCTCACCGTTAGCGTGAGCAGCGAGGAGGTCTCGTAGCTGTTGCTGGCCGGTGGTTAGTTCCACGCAGCTGACCCTCACGCTAAACCTGGCGCCCGTCCTCTGCCGCTGCTCGGATATCCCACGGAAGAGCCAAGCGATCGCGCATGGAATCGCGCCGAGAGTGTGCCCCGCTTCCGGCGTGCCGAGCATCGTATGAGATTTACCTGAAAGCAGACGGGAAAAAACGATGAGACCATAAAACAAACGACGTTCGCCGATCCGTCGAATGATGCCTGTTTCCCCGGAGCGGAAATCGGGTGAAAACGTAACCCAGATCGCGCGGTGACCGCGGAACAAACACACGGCGGTGTTCACACGATTGATCTCGCCTATCGCGCGTGCCGTCGCGTCGCCGAATCGATTCCGCGTACGCAGCACGGAATCGCTTTGAAAACGGTGCAAGGCTTGCAACAATCACGCGTGTCTGATTTGTGGTCCACGTCCGGGCGACAATTAATTTGTTTACTATTTACCGTGCCCGCCCGTGGGAAACGCGACGGCGATAAACGCGCTCGATCATAGCTGCGAAGCCTCGTCAGCGGTCTAATTTATACGCCATTGATAGATTGGAGCCGATTAATGCGGTCGACGAATTTACCCGGCCGCGGAAACGCTGAAAAATGATTTCGAATTCAATTCTAATGTCGATTTAAACCCACCGGCTTCGAGCATACAGGCTGGTCCGCGCAACTTGCACAGCTATAA
This sequence comes from Ceratina australensis, assembly GCA_004307685.1. Lineage (NCBI taxonomy): Eukaryota > Metazoa > Arthropoda > Insecta > Hymenoptera > Apidae > Ceratina > Ceratina australensis. The sequence goes on along the minus strand of SHCU01000275.1, from coordinate 121,231 downwards.
TAACTTCCAAATTATGGGTTGCACAGAAAAGTTGTATTACCGAAGTTGCACTGTTTGAAGGGATGCATTATGTAGTATACGTAGTTTTCTTACGGGTGGAGGCGTGTCGGAGGTTTGAAAGTCGACTTTGTTTT